>WOVY01005509.1:0-99906 GCA_013436015.1 Rhipicephalus annulatus
AGAGAATTCTCCAAGCTGGGTGATCATTTGTGGCCACCGCATCGACGCATTTTTTTCTAGATCACTCTATTACGCGCACATACTGTAATTCCAGCGGGACGATGCTTCGTAATCGCGCTCCGCAGCGCCTCGCCACGCGCGATCGCATCTTCATAATGCCTTCATCAGTTCTCTGTCTGCCTGCTCTCTGTCTGCAACATTGATCTGTGTTGCCGTGCTTCGAGGTATTCTTCGGCATGGTCTGATTTCGCACTTTGGGGGTGGCGCAATGGCGCCCTCAATTACCCCCGTGAAAAAGTGGCATGTCTACTTGTCGCGCCGTGGGTCCCTGCTTTCTGTTGGCAAATATTATGCATGCGTAAAATAATGGCTCTTTTGAGCAAAAGTTTTCGAAAATAATTTGAATATAAAGTTTTGTTTTTTTGTGTTTTTGTTTTTTTATCTGTTGTGTCTGTTCACGGAGTCTGTCGGTCGTCGTTGAAGTCTCTTGTACGTTCAACGTTATAGCCGTCACCGTCAACATCCCTCTCTAAGCGCGCGCGCGCGCGCGTGTGTGTGTGTGTGTGTGTGTGTGTGTGTGTTGCGTGCGCGTGTTGTGTGTGTGTGGTGTGGCGCGTGTGTGTGTGAGGAGAGAGAGAGAGAGAGAGATTGGGATTCATATGCGTCGCCGCGGCGTATAGGTTGCTCAGGATGAAGGCTGCTGCCGGTATAGGACGACGTTGAGCTTCGCGGGCTCAATTTCGACGAGACGCATGATCGCCGCCGCTTCGTGTCGCCGACAGGAAGCGCGTCGCGACGAAATCCGAGATTGTCCCATGGGCTCGGTGCCCGTTCGGCCTATAGATTGGTCGGTCCGCGGGCGAACGCTTCAGAGAGCTCGCTTACGAAAAGCAAACAAACGTGTAGCTTTAACCATCCGTCGATTGCGCTTCTGGAAAGACGTGCGAGCGATCGGATTCACGATGGCGCGGTGATGTCACCTGACGATGTCGTGCGTGTGTGGTAACCGCGCAAAAGCATGCTGTTATGACAGATCCGGACACCTCAGCCGTGGCGATGCGGGGCTGCGCGTGTGAAAAGAGCAAGGCTCTGTGCATCTACTCAGTGTTGTTTTATTGACTTTGTTCTTGATCCACTGCTTTCATGCACTGTACGCGTTTTTACCTCGAACGGTGGCCCAGTGGGCCGATGCTCGGCTGCTGCTCTGAAAAACGGTTGCTTCGATGTCGTCGCGGCGCTTGCATAACGTAAGAAACGCAGTGCTAGATTCCCATTTATTGGGTGATGTCGGGACACCGTCCTTACAAAAACGAGTCTGACCTCCCTCTCACCCACGAGTCACGTATCAGTCACCCAGCCACCTTCCTGTAGACTCGGACCTTTCTATAGACCTCGTCTTCAGACTTTCTGCAGACGCTGAGCAGACGCGCCAAGCAGACTTCTATGATGATGTGCATTCAGAGTGCATGCGCGTGGGCGTTTGCAACATATATGTATATATATATTTCTACAATTTTGAAAGATGGCACATTTGTTGACAATGATAAATGGGTTTAGAAAGGGAAAGAGAACAACCACTCGCTTTCCCTTTCTAAACCCTTCGCCAGCTGCGGATTTCCGTGGAATCCATTGGCGACCGGTAATTAAATGGATTTCACCCTTCAGTCACCTATCAGTCGGCCACCAGACACCGTCGTACAGACCTGGTCTGCAGATTGTCTGCAGATGCCGAGCAGAGGGCAACAGACTTGTCTGTTAATATATATATATATATATATATATATATAATATATATATAGATATATATATATATATTCTGTCTGGAGAAAGGCTGCACCTTTTCTCCACCCCAAGCAACAGCCTGTCAGTCACCGGTAATTAAATGCCACTAATTAAAAGAACGTTGCTCATTTCACAAACTTAGATAAAAGATTGTGCATTGTATTGTTACTTTCATGGTCAGCATAGACTCCTGCAGTATTCTGTGTACGTATAAGTGTGAAATTTTGAAGCATAAGAATTTTCCTACCGGGTGCTCGGCGTTATGTTGTGAAGTGCAAGTGTTTATGTGTTTGGTATTCACTTTGCTATTGCGTTTTATGCGTTGGGCATGTGTTGGGTGAGTGTATGGGTGGTATCATACCCTTCGACGCTGTATGTTCCTTGAATTTTTGTGCTAACGCAAATGATAGCTATTGCTTTTTGTTCCCGCGACAAAATGGTGCGGATATTCTGCAGAAGTGCTGCAGAAGTGCTGCAGAAGTGCTTAGACTTTCTGCAGATGTTTGGCAGATATTCTGCAGGCATGCTGCATCATGCGCGGCTACAAATGTTCTGCAGACTTTCTGGTGTACCAATTGTTTCGAAGGTGACAGGTGGTGACAGAAGTTGTCACTTGTCTCATGTAATCCGCATCGCCGATGGCTAATGATCTGTAGAATTTCTGCAGTTTGTATGCCAGTTTTTTTTTTTGTAAGGGCCTAATAACCACAGGTTTCCTAACTTTCGGAAGCCCTCCTCTGCGGCGTATTTAACTTTCCAAAACCAGCATATAAAATATGAGAGATGCCGTAGTGGAGGGCTCCGGAAATTTCGACCACCTGGGGTTCTTTAACGTGCACCCTGATCTGAACGCACGGACCCACAGCATTTTCGTTCCATCGAAAGTGCAGCCGCCGTAGCCGGGATTCGATCCCGCGACCTGCGGTTAAGCAGCCGAGTACCTTAGCCACTAGACCACCGTGGCGGGGCCCGGCGATCAACGTGCCGCCAAAACTTTCATGGTCGGCTTGCTAAAGTCTATACAAGTCGTTGACATTCTTGCCGTTTCGAAGCAACACATTTTGCGCGTTATCTGTCTCTCTCTGACACACAAACAAACAAGGAAGCACACACGTCGCAAGTTGCTTCATGGTGCCCACACTGGCTCCAGGACCAGAAGTCGTTATATCAAGAGAAGGAAGGAGTACTTCCCTAATAAAATATGTGCAATCGCATTGTACATCACGCACATCTCACCGTGAAGCACTAATCTGTTTATCAAGTTTTATTCTTACTTGGTGAACTATGGTTACGCTAACCATTTTCGGGCTGTTTTATTCCGAGACCGTTCATTCGTGTCTCACTCGGCAAACACGAATATATAGGAGCACCTGCAATAACTGCTATAGCTCTACGTGTAGACGGATGTTAGCAAGCGCCTATTTGACTGCTTTGTGTTTCATCTTCTCGCTCGTTTATTTTTCCTACTCCCGATGATTAAGCTTGTGTAGCTCGGAGCTGTCTGCGTCTTCTTGACATTCATGAAGACACGGGTGTCTCTCCCTGTCGCGTCTTCCTCTTGTCTTTTCATTGTCGAAGTGGATCTCTAGCAACTGCCGGCAACGTGGACTATGTGCTCGAAGGAAGGAGGTAATATATTTTTTTTTTCCCGCGCCCCGCGAGCGAAAACAAGGAAGGAGTGCTTCTCAACGCAGAAGAATACAATAATCTAAGGGGTGACCGAGACGGTCTCGCTGGTGGCATTGTGTTTCGCATGCCGCGGAGTGCACAGCTAGCTGTCTAGTCCGTGGCACGCACTCTTCACGGCTGCAGCGACGGCGCCGACGAACGCTTTCGCCGCATGCCGGGCCATTTCTTGACGGGCAGCGGTAATAAAAGAAAAAGAGAAGGGACGAATGCGTGCCCGCATTTCGGTCGGGCTGTGTTTCTCTCGTCAAAGGCGGACGATGTTGCACAGTTCGGGCGCCTATTTTTTTCTTCTTCTTCCTCTGCTCTCCGTTTCTTTGAATCGTCTCAAATCTCTGCGCGTGAGATGGAATGGAGGCGTTTGTCGGGAAAGTTGTAGCGCAAGACGTTCGCTTTCGTTTGTTCTCTGTGGGGCTTTTCGTTCTGTCCCTTCGTCGCTCTGTGCGCGGGTTTTTATTGTTACTTCATGCATTTCCGTTTTTTTTTTGTTGCGCGAGTTATTTACTCGACCGCGCTGCATGGTGCCGCGATGAAACCTGTTTTGTTTTTGATGGTTTCGCGGTCGCCATGCTTTGGCCGCGCGTCCGTCGCTTTGACGCGCACGTCCTGGTCTGGACATTTTTCACCACGGCGAGACCCGATGGCGGCGGAGCTGGTCTCGGAAAGAGGCTGGAGCCGCGGCTCTGCGGCGGACGGGCCTTCGCTTCGAGCCTCGCCTGCTGCCCACTGCTGCAGCGCGTGCCGTTCGGGTGATTAGGGCTGCGGCTGGCCTTTTTGTTTGTTTGTTTGTTCGAGGCGCAATGGGCCGACAGACCGCATGTTGCGCGCACACAGATCGCCTGGATATTTGGTCGTGCATATGACGCCGGGGACGTGCCACGCTGCAGTGTATATGCATGTATCGTGCGGCATTTACGAAAAGGTGTACGGAGCACGTTCGCCTTCGCTCTTTCCTGGCTCCTAATCTCTATACAAGGTCGCTGTAATCGATTTGTCCAGAAAACAAAACCAGTACTGCTAACAGTAATTTGTTTTTAAACGGCCCACAACAGAAACTTGATCCCTGCGCGTGTCGAAAACGCAACCATGGGCTTTGCTTATTAATTTCATTTGCCTGAATCGGCATGTCTGAATGCTCAAATGCAGCGCGAGCATTCTGTCACACTTTCAGAATGAGAGAGTTGTACTGTAAAGTCCTCCGCATAAGGTAGTGCAAAAGGTTGGGGGTGTCTGATTCGATGTCGACAGCCTTCGGATTGCGCCTTTCGTTCTCGAAGGATGTTTTACATTTCAATTACTTGCAGAACAAAACTTGTGTGTTCGGTGTTTCCTTGTCTTCATCCCCGGGTCGCACCGCGCCAGCGCGATCGAGGCCTGCCGCTAAAAGACTGAACTCGCGCGTCAATACAGCGAAGGCATGGTTAAAAGAAAAGAGTTTTATTAGGTGAAGAAAAACAAAGCGTGCAGCCATCCAAGTGATGAATGAGGCGTCGGACAGATACAACCATGCTGCAGCGTGTTTCTCGCCTCCCTTGCAAGATGGTCAAAATTGAGCTGATAAAGCGATAGCATGGAGAAAGGTTACCTCCGTGTGTGCACTTTGACGCGGCTTAAGCGAAGTGTGGAGGCTGGCTGAAAAAGAAAGAAGGAAGGAAAGGGGGTCAAGATGGAAATTGCTGCTGACGCAGCATGTAAGGCGCAAGAGTGTGTTGAGAAATCGATCACCGACTGCGAACTCATCGCACCATACATGCCGTGCGGTAAGCACGCCTCCACGTATGTTATTTTTCTCTCTTTTTTTGCCCCTTTTTTTTCGGTCGTCAACTTTCGTATATAGGGTCCAGCATGTATCATCCGGACGTGAAACGTCATTTCGCGCTGTGATAAATATTATTTATCCGACCAGTATTTGCTGCATGTAGTACGGCAGCTTTCTGGACGTCCATTTATTTTTCCGCATCTCCTCCCTGGAGGCCTCTGGAAGACAACGTCTGTTTCTTTGCCTCTTATGCAACCATTTTCTTAAGCGGCGTTACGATAGCGCCGATTTTGATCAAGACGATAATTTCTAACCGAATACGCCTGCATACCGTATCTGTGCTTTTTTTTAACCAATACTCTTGTAATATTGGGTATAAGCTGTTTTAACAGCAGCGTATTCTCAGTACAAAGACTGTGTCGTCTACGGTTTTTTTCTTTGATGATATCCTCTTTATGATTGGCCGTATGTCTTCGTTTGGAAAGATTGACGCACAGCACAATGGGGTGCTCTCACGCCGGAATGAATTGATGTATAGCATATACGGAAAGAAGAAAGAACATACCGAACGAAAAAAGAACTGTACGCAAACCTCAAGTTATTGGTTAGAATGTATGTAAACGTATACTGCTTCTGCACGAAGTGGCTCTATATAGTGCGCATTGAATCGATTTCGGACTTGGTCGATTTCGGACTTTGTCGGTCTTTTGTAGTGCTCGTTATGCGTGACGTATCCTCGAATAGTTTCCGAAACGTTTCAGTATAAAACGGTGCGATGTTTCGGACGTTGAGCGAGCGTGGCAGCGTTCTACGTTTTAGCAGTTGTTCGAGCTTTATACTAGCGTCATTGAATTTGTCTCTAAAAACTCTTATCCCTTGCGATTCACGGAGATCGTTACCGCTGGCATGCCTGCAGCGCCCGCTACTGGGAACTGTGGCGGCGCGAAGACGTTTAAACATCAAGCTGGCGCGCCGGAGAGAGTCGTTAAGGCGTGCCGCCTCCTGTAATTATAAACCACTCAAGCGCGCGCAAATGCCAGCATAACGCTATAGCGCGCAGACGAGTGAATTTCTCTTGTCGCTCAAACTTCCTTGGGCGCGCGTCGATTACGTGTATGCCCGACCCTCGCACTTATACCACCTCCCCTTCCTCCGCCGGAATTGTGTTAATAACTTCAAGCACGATGAGGCGTGCCAGCCGCGACGCGCTTTTCCGTTTGGCTTTGTTTGCACTGTGAATGAGTCTGGACTGAAGGACGCCATCTCCGGACACTGCATGGGGCCCGCGCGAAGCGCATTTGGGGTTCTCGCCCCGAGGAGGACGCCATGTGCATAATGACGCTGCGGATTCATCTTCTTTGCCGTACTCATCGAAGGCTGCAAGAATTGTTTGTACTGAACTTCCAAAGAAAAAGAAACAGAAGAAATCATCGCGGTGCGTTTCAATTATGTGCAGTATCGATAATGCTACGTTGGAGCCAAACTGAATATATCTAATTAGTGTTGCAAGAATATACACGCGCATGGAGTTCACCACTTATGTATACTCAGTTGCATTGAACTCTTTTGAAAAGCATCGTCACGAAGAGTGTAGTTGTTTTTTTTTTTTCGGTCTGTACGTATGCGTGCTCGCGTTTGCTTGGAGGTATCGCTGTGCCGGAAACGCCCGTTATCTATACCGTTGCATCAAGTGTACATTTGGCGTGACTGTGCTAAACAATCGCGGCGTTTAAGTTAAGCTTTCCTGAATGCATTCGAGATCCAATTACTATGGACATACCGGGGCTTTTATATAGATGCACCTAGCAGTTTTATCGAAGACCGACACGGGAGTGTTGCTATCATCGTCATGTGTAGCGAAATTGTCTGACACACTTAGGCGAGATGGATGTGCTTGCCGATATAGTGCGTGCGCGTCGAGGCCCACCGCTTTTCGCTCCCGAACCGGGCCAGTGCGGTGAGTTCCGTGTCATGCACCCAAGTGGGCGCACATTATGGGATGCCGGAGCAGCGGGCGCCAAACAGTGGCGTCCAGAGCGGAAAATAACGACGATAAACGAGGGCCCGACAGCCGCCGCCATGCTGTCGACAGTAAGCTGGGAGGACGCGTGGATATTTACATCGCCGAGCAACGCATTCTGGAGTATCCTGCTCGATGGAAGGGCACCCGCCAGCAATATAAAATTCAATAAAGAAATGCCATCCTGAACTGCCGTGACGGGGTGACAGTCCGTGTATTTTGTCGTTTTCTTTTTTTTTCGGTTATCTATAGCATTTGCGATGAGGGGATCAGCGTCATACATGTGGCTGTTTTTCATCAGTTCTTTGTTCGCTTTTGTTTCTGGGCCGTTCCATCCCGATACTTAATTGTTTGCGTACTATGCTTACGTTCTGCACGGCCGATGTCTGTTATGACAAGGCAGCAACCGTGCAGCTCATATTTCCATTTCGGTCTGCACTTACGATATAGTATATGGAAACTAGATTCCTGGTCTAACGAATGCGTGTAGGTGATTGTGAGTGTTTCAGTCCCCTAGGGTTCCGAGTGCTCGGTAGCCAACTCGGCTTAGCTATATATTCACCTCATTGCATTTGCCCTGACCATCTTTTTCTCTCCCTCCGTTTCGAATATACCTTAAAGGAGACATTCGAAGTGCCAACGTGAATCGCATGTGCAACTGCTGCAGCAGTTGTACACGTGATTTACGGTGGCACTTCGAATGTCTGCTTTAAGGTATGTTCGAACTGTGTATACGAGTCATTTTGAAAACGTACTAACCTCTCTGAACTGTTCTTCTCACTGTCTCTCTTTTCTTCTCTCTCGCAGGATGACGAGAATGCGTGGTCCTTTCCTATGCGACCTCGAAGAACGCCACTAAAACGTCGAAAAGTAATAAAAAGAAACTCAGAGGTAGAATAAGAGACACTGAACAACAGAGAGACACATTTGTGTTCAGTCTTTCATTCTACTTCTTTGTTTATTCCTTTTTCGACGTTTTAATGGCCTTCTTTGGGTTTAAGGTACCAACTTGCCCTGTAAGCAACACTCTTGAAGAAATAGTATATAACTCAATCTCTTCTGACAGTATAGGCCTTACATGCCCTCTCGTTATAAAGCGCGATGCTTCGCTTGCCGCCGTCCTCTTGCTCGCCGGGACACTTTCGCTGTGCACCGACGCAGCGCATTTTGCCGGGCGGTGTCGGCCGGCGCTGCTCTTTGAGGCCGGCGGCGACTGGCTGGGAGCATGAAAGCTTTCGGTTACGCTCCGTAAACTGTTTGCGTCGCATTCCATGTCCGCTACAAGTCCGGTTCGTTTCCGCTCCTCGCAGCAAGATCCGGTTTCTAAATGCAATGCAAACACACTTCTTCGCCGCCGTCCACGCCGACAAGTTAGAAGGTCCCGGGGCCAGTGTTAGGGAGGGAACCACTCTCGGTCCGAACGCATGCCGTGTGTGTGCACTTTGATTCCTGGACAGTTTGTTCAACATAGAAGCGAGCAAAGAGCTTTGCACACGCACACTGGTGGCTTCCTCTGCGGTTTGCTGCCTTCATCTTTTGTGTGGCGCTCATTTCTTGCCACTCCACTTTCATATATTCCCCCCCCCCCCCTTCTTTAGATCATTTATCCAAACTGCATAAGCCTTTCCCTTCTCTTCCGCAGGCCGGCCTTAAAGGGGCGACGTTTATTCGCTCGGCTTCTTTCTTCCTAGTTGCTCTTTTCTCTGAAACGGCTGCTGAGTAGCCTCTTTCCGCGCGCCTTGGTAAATCCCGGCTGGACGGGATGGCCGGTCGCGCGGTGTCGTCCGCGCGGACCCCGCCGAAAGTTGTCGATAACTTCGAGGTGTACATCAGACTCGGACGGCTGAAGCTGAGGAACGTGCTCGAGATGCTTCCGGAAGCTTTCTTCGTTCGCCGGCGTAGTGGCGGGTGAGAGGCGAAAAAAAGGAGGGGGGTAAAGAGGGGGGGGGGGGGGGGGATCGGTGCGCGGGTTTGTGACAGCGCTAGTGCTTCGGGCCTGGAGTTGATGGGCAATCGATGTTATGAGAGCGGAAAGGTACTTTTTCTCCCTGAAAAAAAAAAAAAGGAAGAGGAGGAAGGATGCGGAAGCGTTGCGTGTTTTTGCCTTTCATTTTCGCCTCCACGGCACACGTCAGAAATTTTTGAGCGCGGGCCGTGTTAAACCCAACCGAAATCCCTGGCGATGGCAAATCGATTTCGCTGGCGTCGGCGATCAGACGGCGCACTGCTTGCCAAGGCGCATCCGACCTGCCGCGGTGATCCACCCTTCTCCCCTCGATCCCGTTTTGACAGTCGCGAGTTATCGCTCAGGATTTGCCGCGTCAGCCGCGCGCGCGCACTGCTGCGGCTTTACGCGGTCGCGCCCTGTCGCCAGCTCACGCGCGTATATTGTGTCTGCCGCTGGGAGGGCTTGTTACCGTCGCGAGACAAGCTTGCTCCCCACCGTATCTCCCGATCCGCTCGTTTGCTCAGTTCCCGTCGTTTGAGCCCTCTTCAAGGATTTTATACGGGCACGCCGCAGGCGGGACATCTTCACCCCTTTCATTGCTTCTGCTGTAGAGATTCGCTCCAGATGTGTTGTTCCGCAGTTATAGATAGCGATCTGAGCAAGGTGCGTCACAATGCTTACCCAAAACATATGTAACATCGACGTCTTCAATTGGAGCTGCATGCTTGTCACCTTTCGAAGTGGAATCGCTGGCTTATTTCAGTTGTTTATGGTTTCATTGTTGAACACGATGCGCGCTCAAATGTATACCGAGCGAATAGTACAAAGGATTAATGTGGAGGGCTTTTCGATGGTGATAGCGAGCACTGCACGTCCCTCGACGTCGTTGCTGTTCCCATTGTACCACGCGCGTTGAGTTTAAAGACATTTGAGGGCCACTTTGTAGATTGCCTGTAATGATACAGGTCCCAATTGTGGTCACTGTCGGTTGCCAGAAACGCTCGAACATATATTTTGCGACCGTCCAGCATATGCAAGCGAACGTCAGCAACTGATATCTTCGATTGGCCGATATATTAGTCGACCATTAACCGATGAGGTTGTGTTAGGTCCTTGGCCTGACGCCAGCAGCACACACGTGGTTAGACGAGCCGTCATGGCTTTCTTAGAAGCCACTGGACTGAATGCACGTCTGTAGAGTTACCCAGCCTAATAAGAACATATCATCCCTGTACCTTACCATCGTCATTCATCACTCTCCAGTCACCCTTCCCCAGTGTAGAGTAGCAGGCCAGAGCAAACTATAGCTCAGGCCGACCTCTCTACCTTTCTGTAAATAAACTCTCTCTCTCTCTTGTAGATTGCCTTTTTGCAGGGTTGAACGCGTGCGCCGCTGGGGTTCTTGCATAGAAGCCCGCCTTTCTCGCCGCACACTGTACACGCACTCTTGTCGCGCGGGTGTGTGCCTTTGTTCCGTTCTCTGCACAGGTTGCGTAACACTGTCCATCGCGCCTGTCTATACCGGTGGGGTTATGCAGCCGGTCACAATGCCTGCCATGGCCCAGTGAAGCGCTGCGCGCGAGCTCATTGTGGTCACCGCGGATGAAGAGGCAGCGAAGGGCGAAGCTGGCACTCGACGGAGAAACCGCGATAAGTCCTATCGGTGGAGTGGCAGCAGGCTGCTGAATGGTTGCCGCAGAGTCGGTCTATTGTGGGACGTTGGCAGCGGTGCCACACTAGCAGGCGCGAGGGACAGTGTTTATATATGTATATAGTGATAGGGCGCGTTAGGAAAAGAACTAACTGTCATTTATGAAGTGCAATAAATAAATAATTAAAAATATTCATATATTGGAAATTTTAAAACATGGCAAATACTTTTTTTTCTTGCGCCTATTGATAATGCCACTTTCAAATCACCGGATCCAAGAAATGTGAACCTGTGGGTGTATATTTGTATATATTGTTCCCGTATTTCATTAGCGGTGAGTGTATAGCACTCTGGTGACACGCGTTGCATAATTTACCGGAACATAATCGAACGCTTTGCCTCAGTATATAGAATGTCGCCGAAGATCGTCTTTACGCTCTCGAAGCGACGGCACAAAACGCGCGTGTGGAAAGGCCGACCGCGAGGGATCTTCCTTTCCGCGGGGTCGAAAGAAAAAAAAAAGTTCGTGATTTCCTTGTTATTGTCTCGAAGCCACTAACAGTTGTTGTTGAAAGTGGATGCGTGCCTTCTGCGGTGTGTAGTACTCTATACCATATGTGTACTTTATACCATAATGCTGAGACCAGCTGAAAACGACCTCTGTGAGGTCGCGAGGTGGATTGGTTGTGCAGCATGGGCTGCGGGGCGGGCTGTGGCACGCCCGCACTTTGTCTGCAAGCACAGCCCCGGCGAAACTTCGCATAGGCTGCTGTACGTGGCATGTAGCTCCTAGTGTAATGCGCGCTCGAGTGTCTCTATAAACGGTCGCATGCCAGGCCGCGTCTTCTCGCGGGGGGCCCAGGCGTCCCTGCACGATGCAGGATGCAAGAGCGCAGCCTGTTTTATAAGAACGCCGCTGGCCGGCGTATGAAGTGGCCGCTGCTGCGGAATGCCCCTAGAGGTTAGTAAAAAAGGCAGGCCTTGGGACTCGGTCGCTTGGGGACGCTATGAATATCGAAAGGGGAAAGTGAATGCGGCACCTGAATATAGTAGTAATTTCTCCATCAGTTATAACAGAGGGTTGAGCGAAGCATATGCCCATTACTCAGCTAACGTTTATGCGTCTTCAATCGGGCCGATTCTGCTTCGCATGCTTTTCAAGGTCGTACTCGGCATGCTCATCTTGAGCAGGCATTTACGTTTGCGGCTTGTGTAGAGGCCGTAAAAAGAATCGACGCCGCACGCGACGACGGGCGGCGCCGTGAGCCGAAATGACGTCCGCGCCCATGGAAACGTAACAGGAATCTTGTACGACTGGTTTATGGTAAAGCTAAAACTTAAGTTCATCCGTGTGCCCAGCGACGGCGCGGGTTGCAAGGCGTTACAGAGGTTTCTACTCTTGTGAATCACACCCAAAATGAAAAACAAACAAAAAATCACTCGTCGTATTGGCCCTATAAAGACTTGTGTCATGCGGAGCTGATGCGCTCCACCACTACAACTTCTAATGTGATATGGGAAGTTTTATTGCTCTTGAATCATGGTGGTAACGATCGATTTGTGGTTGCTGTATACTATACACCGTGGTGGCTTCCGCGACCGTACACTTTCGTCACAATGTTGGCTACGTTAAATCGAGATACCATCTCTACTTTGCATAACTCTTCGCCGCACTTGGCGGGTGCATTTGTAGCTGCTGTCTCCACGGTGGGCCGGTTTCGGAAGAAATGTCAACTGAGACGATCATGTGAGGGGCGCTCAGGGGCATCGTTCGTGCGCATGCGCAGACGTGAATTCGGACATAGATTAATTGTGAAAATTGGGGAGGAGACATGATAGAATCTCGGAAGAACCGTGGAGTGGAGGAAAAAAAAAAAACACTCTCGATATATGGCGTGAATTGACATTTACAATGCGAGCGCGTGCTGACTCGTAAACGCCTTATTAAGCAGCACCGATTCACGCATGCAGAAGAGAATAGCTTGTGGCGCGAGTGCATTCGTGCCATTATGCATTCGAGGCACAATGTGACAGAGCCCTCGTATCATGTGAATTGATGTCGTGCGAAGCGGAAGGAAAGTGAGTGTTGTGGAATTTTTTGTTTTGAACGAAACGTTGCGGAATGCCGCTAAACATACACAGATAGTAATGAGATCACTTGCTTCGTGTCACCAACAGGCAAAAAAAAAGTGTTCCTATCTTGCCGTCATGGCTATATATACGGCGGCGCTGACTGACGTTCCCAAGTTTGAATGCACATGCCCCATATAAGGTCGATGGTAGGATAACTGCCGTGGTAGCTCAGTGGTAGATCATCGGACGCGTTATTCGAAGGTCGCAGGTTCGCTTCCTGCCGGCGGCAAGTTATCCTTTCGTCCACTTTTCTCTCTTCGCGTTTACATTAGATTTACTACTCGTAACGTCCCATGTACTTTCCTGGGCATTATTGCCTGTTCACGTTGATATTGTGTCTAACACTTGAGTAAAGAATACACAAGTGAACATACGTATACTTAACGCATGTGGCTGTAATTATTGTTGCTATTGGTAGTAGTATTCCCCTCTTGGCAGCTGCTCGAGAGATCATAATGGGCCAGTGGTGGCTTTCGCTTCTCTGTGACATTCAAACATTTATTTATGCTGGTGCCATACGGGGAAACAGCGTATTCGCCGCATGTATACGCGTGACTGAGGCGAACGTTAATGGCGAACGATGCTGCTGCAGAGTCCGTTGAAAACGCCAATTAGCGCACTGGTTGAGAGGTAGCCGGTTTAAAAACACCCTGCACAGTCCTGCGAGCTGGTGGTAGTGGTTAGAAGATGAGAAAAGGCACCTAATTTCTGCAACCCGGTCGGCGCAGTGCCTATCTGCTGAGTGGTCGTACCGGCGTGCCCTTCATGCTCACGATGGAGAGGAGGAGTCTCGCTGATTGACGCGCCCCGTGCCCTCGTCTCCCACTCCCTGTTCGTGCTCGGTGGAGGGCCTGATGCCAGCGTCGGACGGAAGCGGAGAAGAACGCTGGACGCGTGTGGAGGACGTCGGAAAAAATTAATGTCGCGGGGAACACTATCGATTTCCGGGATCGAATGATTTACGCTCGTGGCAGCCGGACTAAATACGGAGTCTCGACCCCCCCCCCCCTCGCGGCTATTAACGGCCGCTGTCACATCTCTCGAGTATTATCGGCGGAGGCGTAGTGATGCCCTCTCTGACCAGGCCAGCGCCTTGTCCGAACACGCGGCATTGATTCCTCCCTGGCATAAAGCACAGCTTGCTCGTCGAGGAGGAGGAAAGTGCGGGGGGGGGGGGGGTGATTGCGCAAACTGCGCCCAATATTCGCGAAGACGGCCTGCATATTCTTCTCGCTTGAGCGGATCGACAGAAGAGGTACGTGCCGTCCCATGAGCTCGCAACTGCTCCGCGTCGCGCTGTGTGCAGTGTGACGAATTTTGTGGGGGGGGGGGGGGCGGTAATGAAGGCCGACACGAGACTGACAAGGGCTTTGATTATAGCCAGTCGACCGCATGACGTTCAATCTGCTCCCTTGTGTTGCTGCTGCGCTTTAGTGGAATGCTTTTTGCTTGCTCTATTCGCACCGCGTTGATATGGGCGGGGAGGAAACTGCAGCGCTATAGGGCATGTGGTGACTGAGTGGGTAGCGAGCCCATTATTGACACACCCGCCTGGGTGGGTAGGCATTGCTACTTAATTTTTAAGGTTATCGTCATCACGAGCTTCTTGTGCGCATGTGGTCACATAAAAACTTGGCGGTTGTTTTTCTTCTTTCTCAGCGCAATCAAGTACGAGAAAGCGTTCCGCGGTATTGCTGACGTCACAATAACAGGAGACGGGGCGATGTACGGCGAAATTCTATGGCGCGACAGTATACGACCTGTAAGAAAGCGACAGTTGGCGAACAGCAATAGCCCTGCTGCAAACAAGTGGGAAAATGATGGGGTCGGTAATTTTTCCTCGTATAAAACAAATTGTCGTATATATTTCTCTGGGTCGCTTTCACTGCCCAGTATCTGCACTTGGTCTCTCTCGGTTCTTTTTCTCTCGGGCTAGTCGTCGCTAACCTTTCTTTCTTTCGTTTGAGCTCCGTGTGTCCGTGGCAGGCGTTTGATATATATCGATCGCGGCTGCCGTTTCGCCGACGGCTCTCCTAAAGTCAGCGAAAAAATTGTAAACGACACTCTGTCTAGATTCCTGTACAGATAACGGCTCGCTGTTTACCGCGGCATTATCTTAATTGAAATGCCGCCTCTTTCTGGGTCGTCGAGTGGCTCTCTGCACGCGCGCAGGATATACTTACATAGTACGGTACACCGGTTTTACGCGTCCTTTCCTGCAGCCAGCCGTTTCTTCTTTTGCGCGTTCTGGGCTAGGCACCGCCTTCCGGCGCGCTGTAAATCGTCGTCCGTTTCGCGGAACTCGGGAAGGGGGGACAGCGGAGTATAGTCGACGTTTATGGGCGAGCCCCCTTCTTGGTCGTCCATCGCGCCGTTTATGCGCGCCTCTGGGTGTTTTTTGTTTTGTTTTTAAGTGAGCGCTCGTGCGCCCGTGTCTTCCTTCGTTGCCGCCGCGTATCTCGTAAATTGCGCGTGTCCCGTTTGGAGCCTAGTGGCGAGCGCCTTTGAATTCGCGGGGACGTGCTATTTGCCTACGCTCTGCCGCGGGTGCATCGTGTGTCGGGTGGGCGGGTCACTGGGTCGCTCGCGGAGGTCTCGTGCATGTCGTCTAGCGGCAAACTCGCAGTTCTCCTTTTTTCCTCCTCTTCTTCGTTCGTACCCGCTTTTATCATATATTACAACGCCGGTGTGTGCGAATCTATACGATCTTTCGCAGTGCTTGTTATGTTGGGCGAGTATTGTGTCATACACCAACGCTCGCTTCTTGAGTACTCTACTCGTCCTTCGTGTCGTTGACGTTTGTGTAATGTGGTGGTTCTAAATGCGACTATTAACGTACCGTTCCGCTATTTACGTGCAAAAATAAGTATGCATAGAGACTCCGAAGTCATGGTAATTTAATTGCTCATTCTGCGCAATGCAGGACAAAATCATTCGCGAATGATTACCTTAACTAAATTCCGGTGGCCTAGAATGAATAAAAAAATGCGAATTCTTTTTCTTATTTGAGCTGCGCGAAATAATAAAAGGCGAAGCTTCGGTAAAGAGATGCGCAGTCTTATCTATACTCGTGCATATTAGGCGTGACCATAGGCGTAGGCAGGAGTTTGTCTTGGGAGGGGGGGGGGGGGAGGGAGCAAATCATGTTGCATCGCGTCCGGGGGAGAGAAACATCACTCACTGGTGCAGCTTGCGTGAGGGGAAAAGTTCTGATGTGGCTTGAAGGGGCAAGTGCTTCTGTGCATCCCCCTACCGACGCCCATGGACGTGACTGCTTTGGGCTATTGAGATTATCCATCAAAAGCTTACTCGCTGCCGTCTTCCTATATGTATACACGTTGATGTCATCTAACTGCTCGTCACATGAGCAGGATTTGGGAACATGTGCGCGTAGCGCCATCTCTCGTGGGCCACAGTGCAACTGAATGGAATATAGACAATAAAGAATCATATCTGATGAAAAAAGCTAGTTATCAGAAACGACTTCCGGTTTTATACAGCGGAGACCTACTTCAACGGTCTGGCAAAGTCATAGAGCCGCACTACAAACCGCCTGGCTTCCCACGCGTTTTTAGGGACGCTGTTCAATTGTCCTGGGAAGCCTCACGCTTTGTAGTGCGATACCGCAGCAGTTTTATCGAAATGTACCAGTGGGTCTTCGCTGTGTATATACTCGGACTCGTTTTTGATTACTAGCTTCTTTTAAGAGATATTTTTCTGATATATTTTCCATTCATTTACGGCAGGCTGCCGTTCCTGCTGCAGAGAGATGTTGCCACGTCCAGGTGTCCCTTATTCCTTGGAACACTAGTTGGTTGATTGGCTGGTGTGACGTCCCCAAGTGACTCGGTCTGTGAGAGATGCCGTAGTGGAGGGCTCCGGATAGTTTCGGCCACATTGATGGGAAAAGGGGTGGGGCTCTTCAATGTGCACGAAAATTGAAAGGTAGACGGGCATCTTTTGTGACCGCCGCGGCCGGTAAGACCGAACACGCAAATTTCCGAATCAGCCTCCACGTGGTGGCACGGTCGTTACGACGCTCGGTGGCTGATCGTCACTTATTCTTTACCGCACAAGGTGCTCTTGATATTGTTGTGACCGGGGTTTGCGGCACCGGAGATCCGGGATCAAGATGTCGAGGCAGGAGGAGGTAGAACTTCGTAGAGAGGGTTTATTTACAATATTTACATGGCACGAGCTCTCTGGCCCGAAGCTCTACATTGAAAAAAATGCTGTCTATTGAACAAGCTCCGTGAACCACCTTATAAGCAGCCCATGATGGCTCATTATAAATAGTCTCTTCTCCCCAGATCCCTAGATCGGGGAACAGGTCCATACGGCACTGTCCTATAACATGTCCCGCAGCACAAACGGCTGTCATTATGCCGGCACCGCCCCCAACAAACACACATACACAAACCAAACACGTGTATGGTAACGAGAGAACAGAACGACGACACAGAGACAAGGAGGACACGAAGGACACTTTGTGTCGTCGTTCTGTTCTCGCGCTATAACTATCGTCATGTCATACCAACTAGCTTAAGCTGTCACACGTGTATTGTCCCGGCGATGCTGCTTCCTTCGGCGAATCTTGCTTGAGCGGGGTGAAACGAGTCTGTCATCTCGCCGCTCGGGCCGACCACCCATGCTTTGAACGGCAGTCGCGGTCTAGGCGCCTCCGAGGGGCCTTGCCTGGTGCTGATTTGAGCGTCGGCGGCTCATCAGTCAGAGACGCACAGCGTGATGGTCCGACGTCCGTAATCAGCTGAAGCTCGGCATTGTGGCTTTTACCGGGGCACGAAGACGCCACGTGTCGCATCTCTGCGCGGACCTGAAGGACAGCGGTGCTCCGTAGAGTAATTTCAGCCACGCAGCGCCCAGCACGTGGAAACAGCAGGGCGTCTTGGTGCTGCTCCTTATCTCCACAAAATTAGGCGGCGGCCTTTCTTCTTAGAAGTGTGGCAGCTTGGGTCTTTCGTGTCCTTCTTGTCTCTGTGTCGTCGTTTTGTTCTCGCGCTATAACTATCGTCATGCCTTTCTTCTGTTCTGGCAACCGCGGCTAAAGGGTGGCCCGCCAAACGCAACAATATCAACTTTCGCCATGTCAACTTGTTCAACTTGTTTTTCTGTTTTACGACAAAAATGTATGCCGGGATCCACCACAACCAGTGACGTGGTGCCGTCACAGAAATGACGCCGAAGATGCACAAGATCAGATGGTATAGAAAATCGTTAAAAAAAGTTTCGTCAACGGAAGTCGAGCCCATCAGCTCCAATCGGTGGCAGCACATACCGGGCGCGCTTTACGCCGCACCACCATCACACGTTCTGCAAACTTCACAAGCGCGGCTTTTACATTTCACTTTGCTCTAACAGATGTTCTTGGTCTTAGGGACGAGGTCACTGTCTACGAGTGGTAAAGCGAACCAATGCATCACGACTGGCCTCCGCGATCACCTCCTGCAACGCGCCGTTGTGGTACTCGGCGCGTTTTCGAGAAGTGCAACTTTGTCAACGCTTAACACACCGCGAGGTGTTCAACTTTGCCCAAGCATTGGCCTCGCTCATAAAAATAAAAACAGCTCTGCGGCTCTCAACTGCCTCGCCTGGCTGTTAAGTGCCGCGCGATGGCCCAATGCGTCCGATTCGCCGCTCTTCTGTCTGTCACACCGCTTTCTCCGATTGCGCTCTCACCGTTAACTGTTGCGTGCACCTTCAACAAAGATTCTGTAATGATCATGGATGTTAGTCGCCGGGTTGTAGATGGGCCACCAAGCGTCAACGTGGGTGCGTCCACGTTAACGGTGCTATAGCCTGCATACATCAATGGAAATTGTATGACAAATTTTCATACATCAGTGTGCAACAATCAGCTACTTCTGTAAAGGCATGTTTCCCTTTCGTGTTATGCCGATTCCCCATGATATTCGAATAAATCATGCTGTTTTTATTTTTCGTATTATTCGCATTATGGCGCACTGTGCAGTTGAGAAATTGAAGCCTAGTGGCACTGAAGTCGCGTATTTTAGCAGTAATCCTTTGAGTAGCGCCACTCTTGACATCTCACCTTCAGCGGCGTATAGTGCGAAATACTACGTTGGCGTTTGACTTAAAGCTCCCCGATTGACGGTGCACGTATGAAAGAAATTTGGAGGTCCGAAGTTCTTCGCACAAAAGCGCAGGGTGTCTACACTATATAGTTGCGAAGTCTCCAATGTCTGAACGCTTGTGCGGCTTCGTGTGCCGTTTTCGGAAATCGGCCGCACAACTTTTCGACCATTTCCTGGAACTTCGCACCTGGGCGCATTGTTTCGGCTGCGTTGATTTCGAACTTGCCAAGCTATATCACGCTGTCGTAGAAGAGGTTTTAGGGGCGAAGCTCCTTATGGCGTGGCTTGGGCGTCCCTCGTATGTAACCACCAGTGGCACATACCCGAAATAGGTATAACACTTGACCTCCAAGGTGGTGCCAGTGAGAGATTTCTTCTGTGCGTTGTTTAACAATAAAAAATAGTGCTCAATGTACATGCCAATGGCTGCTAATGGGGAATGAGAGACATGAGCATTCGACTTTTAGTCAACGCGCACGCTGCGATCCCCATTAGCAGCCATTGGCATGTACATTGAGCACTATCGGACAAGAAAGAGATGCTACATTATACTCGCTAGGTGTAACCTCCTTAGCTTTAGAAAGGTTTAGCGAGCGTTGAGCCGCAGTGCCATGAATACAATGAACTTGTATATACCATGAATGAACTCAAGGTGGTTAAAAATGAGAAGTAGATACGAAGCGCAAGCCGTAAGAAAGTAAAAGCCGAATTCTCCTGTCTCTCATTTCTCATTAGCAGCCATTGGCATGTAAATTGAGCCCTATCTGACAGGGAAAGGTTGCTACGTTATACTCGCTGGGCGTAACCTCCTTGGTTTTCGAAAGGTTTAGCGAGCGTTTGGTCGCAGTGCCATGAATACAGTGAACTAGAATATACCATGAACTCGAGGTGGTTAAAGGTGGGAAGTGGACCCAAAGCGCAGGCCGTAAGAAAGTGTGCGTGTGCCACCTCTCGTTTAGTCCTTGGAATGTCCGCTGGATGGCGGTGCTTCTATATGGGGAATGTATGATAAAAAGATGCGAAATGGTGGGACTTGGAGTGTTGAATAGATGAACGAACGGACACACAAACAGATGCATGGATGGACGCATGAACGGACGCAGGGGCGGATGCATGAAAGAACACAGGGACGGGCGCACAAACAGACGCATGGACGGTCACACAGACGGACGCATGGACGGACGAATGCTTCGCCCCACTCTCCATCATTCACTGCGTGGATATGCTGCCATCTTTTTCTTTGGATTTTTGCTTTTTCGGCCTGTCGTTTTGCATGTATGAAAGTATGTAATATTTTCGAGCGACAGGTATGCAGCATGCAAGGGGCGAAAAATGTTATTTTATTTTTAATGGTTATCTTTAGGCTCTCTCTCTCTCGCTCACGTACGCGTGTGCGTGTTTATTTCGTTGGCGCGATTTAGATTAAAAAAAAAAAAACTTCGCGAAAGTTATGCGTTCAATGAAGAGCACGCTTCGTTTTTATGCTTTTTTAAAATGAAAAATGAATTTCAAACGTTTCGTATATACGTGTTACGTCTCACGTAAGCGTATCCCGTGTTTCTAGTGCATGCACACTTAGTTTGACGTGTGTTCTGCGGCAGGTTTGATTGCATAAATAGGATTTGGGTGTAAAGAGAAGCTTATGAGATATTTTTGTAGTGCTGGAGATTGGGGAATTTCTTTGGGACGCGAGCTACAAGCCGCATTTTTCGGCTGAGTAATGTAAGGCTATCGCTTAAATGAAACAGTGCAAACACGAGGGGCTAAAACAAACTTTATATCAACATTTGTTCGCTGCCCACTGTTAACACTGCGTGGAGGAGGAAATATATAAACGGAAGGACAGGGAGGTTAACATTGTGGGAAAGGAAGGAAGGCAGGAAAAACTTTATTCGCGAGGTTTTGGGACAGGGGTCATGAGCTGGATGGGCGGGCCCCAAGTCCAGGGCTCCGCTGGCTGTTGCCGCCTGCCTGACGTGACCCAGAAGTGCAAGCTGCATCTCTGGGTCAGAGCAGGCGAGCTGTGCCTCCCATTGCTCGGAAGTATTAGGAAGCTTGTATTGACATAAAATGGTGTCTAAATTTGGCGGTCAGTTTAGGCATCCCCGCGAAATGTGGCAGAGTGATGGCGAGCCGCCACACCATGGACAGGCGTGCCCATGCAGCGCTGGAAAAAAAAAAAAAGTCTTTGAAGGTTGGGAAAGACTCCCGTTTGCGGAGGTCAATCGCGTCTTCCCCTACTAATGATTTGTGGCGTGGTGGGGGGGAGGGGCTGTATTTTTGTCGCGTGCCTCACTGGTTAGCAAGAATTTCGCGAGGAGCCATTCTGGATGGGTCGTTATCCTCCCAGTGAGCTTCCTCGTGGAGTGTTTCAAAAGAATTCAAAGTACTGTCCAGGCTCTGCTCGGTTCGAAAGCCCTCGAGAAAAAAAGCGTCAGCACCTTCGTTTCCCTCCAGGCCAGCGTGTTCTGAACACCAGATCAGCCTGTATTGGTTCGTCAGTCTCCCCCCTAAGAATTTAGTTTTTTTTTTTCGAAGTGTTTGGTGGTAATGATTATTATGTTGATTGCGGGGGGCGGCAGATTTTCGATCTTTTTTTTTTTCGGGGCCAATCACGATTTCATGAATAATTTATGTCATTGCTTGCAGAAAAAGCCTAGGGGAATGAAGTTACTCATGAGTTAGATAATTTACATTCATTTATTTATGTTTTTTTTTAATCTCGAATAGAGGGATGTTTTGGGCATTCACAGAAAAACCTGCACCTATTTCTGGGGTATAGCCTACATAGTGTAGAAGAACTCGGGACTGGATATTTTTTCTTCTTTCTATTAAACGGTTAATGATGTCATTTTCTCTATTGTTTGCAGGGCGACCATGCTGGCGGTAACATCGCTGCTGGTGGCGCTGCTGTCGCTGTCGTCCGCGCAGTACGCTGGCTACATGGACAACAGGATCGACAGCGTGCCAATTCACCACCAGCAGCCGTGAGTGCATGAAGTCACCTTGTAGCCCGCGTATATATTGCTGTGGCTTTCTTCGTGTTTTTTTTTTCTTTTTTCCACCTCACTTCTTCAAAAAAACTCTGTTCGTTGCGAACGCTGTTCATTAAGCTTTAACCATTGCATTTTTGATAGCATATTTTAACTGTTTTACATATCATACCATCCTAAGTATGTATAAGCTATACGTACGAAATTACCCTAATACGTAAACTAATCTTTTTTTTTTTTTTTTTGATGGTGGCACATTTCTCGGGATTGTTGTCCGCACATTTTGCCCAGCCGCAAAAGCGAAGCCTGGCAGATGGAAAGCATTTGTCAAAGCTAATTGGGTGAGACAGAAGCCCAGTGTAGCGGTTTGAGGCTGATGGAGAAAGCGAAGAGACGTGGAGAGAAGAGCAAAGGCGCGAGTGGAGGAAGTGCTGTGGAGAGGAAAAGAAAACAGGAGTGCTATTGGCGCTTCTGCAAGTAAAGCTGCTGTGGTGGTGGGGTGTCTTAAAAGACTGATTGGTTGATTGATTGATTGATTGATTGATTGATATATGGAGTTTAACGTCTCAAAACCACCATATGATTATGAGAGATGGCGTATGTAGCAGAGAGCTCCGCGAATTTCGACCACCTGGGCTTTTTTTAACGTGCACCCAAATCTGAGCACACTGGCCTACAGCATTTTAGCCTCCATCAAAAATGCAGCCACCGCAGCCGGGATTCGATCCCGCGATTTGCGATGCCTTAAAGGAGTACAGACATGAATTAAAAACAAAAGGTGTTTTCAAAATGATTTCGGATTGTGGTTCCAAATAAGAACACGGGGCTCGAGAACCGTATGAAGAGTACTGTGGTGTCTGGGAATGCATCACATATATATTTAATATTGCTACCTTAAAAATACAGAGGTTTCGATATTGGGAGGGCGGCTTTTCCGCGACGTGTCATGGCATTGTGACGTCACAGGAAGAAAGCGATTTGGGACCAACTGCTAGTGTAACACGTAAATTACAACGATGAGTGCATTG
Source organism: Rhipicephalus annulatus (assembly GCA_013436015.1). NCBI lineage: Eukaryota > Metazoa > Arthropoda > Arachnida > Ixodida > Ixodidae > Rhipicephalus > Rhipicephalus annulatus. The sequence goes on from WOVY01005509.1 coordinate 23,114, forward strand.
TCTATAGCGATGCCCACAGTGATTTCTGTGATTTAGGCTGCATGCGGGACGCCTCTGTAAGCCCGTGTGCTCAGATTTGGGTGAACATTGAAGAACCCCAGGTGGTCAAAATTTCCAAAGCCCTCCACTATAGCACCTCTCACAATAACATGGTGGTTGGTCATATCACCGCCATATGGTGATATGATCACATATAAATCGTCAAACTCCACATATCTATTAATCAATGCATGCAGGACGCAGAGTCTGGGAAACGAAAAATGTACATTTTTCGATGGCTCAAGGTCATGCCACTCCCGAGCTCGCATCAGGGCACTGTACTATAAAGCGCTATAAAGTTACTATATATGCTACCTTTAGGTACAGTAACTCTGGGGAGCTCCTTCTCTCTCCTCTCCACACCGCGCATTCGTTCTAGAATGTTCGCCTCGCATCGTTTCGTGTGTGCCCATGCAGACCGTACTTATCAATGTGAAGCCGCTTGATTCCAAGAGAAAGTGGGTGAGGGGGAGACAAAAAGTTAGTTAGGCAGATGAGATTAGGAAGTTTGCGGGTATGAAATGGCAGCAGCAAGCGCAGGACCGGATTCACTGGTGGAACATGGGAGACGCCCTTGTCCTGCAGTGGGCGTAGTCAGGCTGACAGTGGTGATGATGATGATATATATTGCAGATACTGCAGGCCCTACTCGGGCCCAGGCAGGAGTGGGAACATCATTATATGTAAACAACAACAGTAATTAGAACGGTTGCTAACATATCTGGTAGATAACATTGATTACAAGGCCTTTTTCCTGCAGTGGGCGTAGTCAGGCTGACAGTGGTGATGATGATGATATATATTGCAGATACTGCAGGCCCTACTCGGGCCCAGGCAGGAGTGGGAACATCATTATACGTAAACAATAACAACAGTAATTAGAACTGTTGCAGCAGATACTGCAGGCCCTACTCGGGCCCAGGCAGGAGTGGGAACATCATTATACGTAAACAATAACAACAGTAATTAGAACTGTTGCTAACATATCTGGTAGATAACATTGATTACAATCAACAAAAAATAAAAGTGAATCGTAATTCCGTACATGCTGTAATATAACAATGATAAACATGCACATACAACAATTCAGTACATAAGGTAAATTGCATATTATATACATCAAATGAAAATTGAATGGAAGAATCAACTGACTTCATTGCTACACAATATAAACATAATTTCATCTGTCAAACGAAAGGAATGAATGATTTATTGTATTAGTGGTAGCTACTTCTATTGGTAATTTATTTCAGAGAGATTTAATGTGGAAAAGGGGAACGTCGGTGCTTTTTAACAGAACTTGTTGCTGGGCTAGTTGGTAGATCATTTCTAAAAACTTCATTTAAGCGCAAAATTAGAGCATTGATAGCTTCGCTCTGATATAAATGCGTGCTTGTGCCACTTGTATATATTCAAGACTTCATGCTATGAATAAATCAGTTGGAAGTGAGCGCTGTGCGTGTGTGTGTGTGTGTGCGCGCACGTGCGTGCATGTGTGTGTGTGCACGCACGCGCTCAAATTAAGTTTTAGAGATACGTTTTTAAGACTACTAAACGGCTGCTTAACTGTTTTGTTGTGGTTTGCGTAACCAGATCGCATGGGGGGCTCAGTTGTATAGTTTTCACACGGTATTTCGTAGTGACGGTTGTGAGGGGTATAAAGTCGATGGCAGGTACGGCGGGTTTCTTTACGGTAGCTAGGTCCCCACTGTCGTCCGACATAGGCGATGCTTGCCAGTGAGGAGACGCGTTCTTGTAGATAGAATGAAGGTTTTTTTATATGATGGAAGAGAGCATACTGTACAGAGATTCGGCGCTTATGTACACAATGTCTTCGACTTGCCCGTCGAGCCCTTACACGGCAGTCCAAAAAAGGCGGAGACCACTGCTGCCGCAATTCAGGTGACGTTAAGTGTCAGTGATCCACCCACCAGAAAGGGTGCAGATATTGGACTACTCGACTGATGAGGAACACGGGCGCAAATGTCCAATGGGTGGCACGAGCGCACCACACAATGACGCACCCGGCCCACGCATTGAAGACTTCACAGGGCGAGGGGGTAGAGTCTGGTCGAGAGGGAAAATCGAGCTCCTCTGGGGAGAAGATGGCCGCTGACACGAACGTCAGCAGCGGTCTATGGATAAGCGGTCCATGGATAAGCAGCGGTCTATGGATAAGCGGTCTGCATTGTGTGGCTCTGCACAACGGGGGCAAATCACCACGTTCCTGCAAACTCCGCTCACTTGACCCATTTTTCGTCATTTACGGCACTGGAGTGGTCTTGGGGTAAATGGACGTGCTACGCAATGAAAATAGCCTACCTTCACGTGAGATCGGGGAGGGGGGGGGGGGAGTTCTGACGTCGTGCCGTGGCCGCATAATAATTCCACGCGGGCCGCAGGTTGCTGACCCCCGTCGTAAAGGATAGGTTGAGATAACCATATTTGTGACTGTCAGTCGTGTGATTTCAACATTGGAGTGGAAGATGACGTGCAACAAGCGATAGAAGCAATACGAGACAGTCGTGTCTTCCCATTTTTACTTTGGTAAAATGGTAAAGTCGTGTCTTGGTAAAGTTGTGTCTGGGAAATTTTACTTTGGGGGTGCACAAGGATAACTTGTGCATCCCCACTTCCCTTTCACTTCATCTGTACCCTTTGTGATAAAGAATGTAAAGTACTGGAAAGTGCTGCCACACGACTGTGTTTCAGTGTTCTTTATTCCGCACACCTTCATGCGCTGGAACAGGACTTAAGGGTACCTGTAAAACATTATCCCAATTATAATCGTTTTAAACTTTAATCTCATGTGAGCTTATGAACTAGCCATCCCCGTTGCTTTTGCTGTCATTTTTTATGAAGTTGTACCAGCATTCAAAATGATCGTTTCTTTTGTATGTGTTGCCACTTTTCCATTTAGTACCCATTGCATTGTTATAGGTTTATATTTTCATTTTTGTTTGTGAGTACTTATACTTTGTTTTGTAACTATATTTTGTTGAGTTGCCCTTCTGCGAAAAATGCCCTCGTGGTGCTACAGGTACCTTTATAAATAAAAAAATAAAAATAAATAAATAAATGTTATTTATTAACTATCGAGCCCACAGGTGACAAACATATCCTTAAACCAAGGGTGTGGGGCCTTGCATGCCGTGTAGGACTCACCTGATCGTGGCCTCCCGGTTGGTGCGGCCGGGTCAGACTTACCGAGTGGTGGTGACGCTCCTGCTGCCAATGCCGGAGCCCGTCACTGTGGTCGCATCAATCCAACGCAACGGCGTCGATGTCACGCACAACAGCCGGGAATGCCGGGCTCCCATCCCCGAGGAGATCCTTCTCAAGGTGTGTGCGCACACTGCAACAGGTGAACTGTCTTCGCACGTTCGGTTTTTACTCAGGCGCAATCTTCCTCAAATGCCATCTATTGCCTACAAGGTGCGGAAACTTCCCTTTGCTATTATTCTGGTAGCAAGTATGGACACTTCAGGAGCATCTTTGCCGTCGCCTCCGTGTTTCGTGTTTTCGATAGCATCGCCCCTGGCGTCGTAAGTTCCATTGCGAATGAAAGCGTGCGAGACTGTTTTACGATCGCGGTTCAAAGCGCGTGCCGCTGTGTCCATAGCGCGTATTGGGTGGTTTGGTACCTTAGGGGAAGCTATAGCTGTCTGACTCCGGCCGGAACTGCGTACTTTGACCGGCCAGGTGCGGTCGCACGCGATATATATATATATATATATATATATATATATATATATATATATATATATATATATATATATATATATATAGTATTACAGAGTTTTGCTGACAGCCCATGTGTTGTACGTATCCCAAAGTTGCAAGAAGTCTTATGCCAATGTTCTTGCAGGCTAGTTGGTTTGAATAAGGTTAAAACCACACAAAAAAAAAGAAGACGGAAAACTGTGCTCGTGGTGTGCTCTACCTCCTGGCTTTGTTTCTTTTTTTTCCGCAGTTTTAGCCTTATTCCAGCCATATACAGCATAAAGGTCACTTCGTTCGCCGCAGCCTCAGCGTTTCCTTACGCCCGGTGTGGTTTGCTGAGCTAGCTCAGTTTGCATGCAAGTAAAAGCGAAATGCTAACCTTTTGTCGTTTAACATTGCAATTTGTTGCTGTCGCATTCAATGATGCTCGGAGAAAATGGCGCGACTTTATTTTTTAAAATTTTCAGCATTTAATCGAAACAATGTTGCTGGTCGTCTTGGTAATCATGCTCACGTGTGGCCTGCAGGAAAAATTAGTGGAGGAGGGGCGCTCTTTATGATAATCATCACCGCGCCTATGTATATTGAATACCTTGGTAAAATGTGCTCAGTGATGTTATTTGTAGGGCGTTTTTCGCATTGTTTGACCAAACAGTTTTCTTTCGCCAGGTTCCTACGACCAGCGTATCGGGCAGCTACCGACTCAAGATCGAGGGAAACATCAATGGCGTCCTTGGCGGCACTGCCTTTTCATACGAGACTCCGCTCGAGTTCTCACAGCGCTCAATGACCATATTTATTCAGACAGACCGACCGCTTACATGCAAGGCCAGACGGGTGAGTGCAATCGTCTCAACATTTAATAGCAGAGCTGTTTAAGGGGGCCCTGCAACACTGTTTGAGCATGGTCATAAAACGCTGAGGCTCCCGAGAACACGCGTGCCAAATATAGCGCCACACGTGGCTTGAAATTCACAATAAATTTTCAGTCAGCCAAAAATTGATTTATCTTCTCTCGTCAAATGATGCTATATACTAAAAAATCATTGCGTCACTGGTTCACTTATTACGCCATTGGCCGATTTGAGCATGGTGCACTCGTGAGTTGCTGGGGCCGCCACGAGGAGGACGCGACATGTACCGTATATACTCGTGTAAGGGCCGCACTTTTTTTTCGAAAATTTTGCTAGGTGCGGCCCTTACACGAATCAGGCCGATTTAGTACAGGCAGTACAGGCCAAAGGTCTGTACTGTTTATGCAACAGTAGCAGAGTGCAAGAGTCACAAATGACATGCCAGAAATGTTTTTATTCGGATTCCATTTCGCTGTCCTCGTTCTCGGAGGAGCTCGCCTCGGCGTCCGCGTCTTCCCAGAGACGGTCATCTTCGGTGCCGTTCATGGAGTTCGAAATTCCCGTTACCTTGAAGCTTTTAGCAACTACTTCTACTGACATGGCACGCCACGCATTCAAAATCCATTCACACACCTGTTGGAGCGACGCCCGCTTCAGCCGTCCTGTAGGGGTCTTCTCGTGGACGCCTCCAGCCATCCATTCAGAGTAACATCGGCGAAATTCCACTTTGAATGGTCTGTTGACGCATACGTCGAGCGGCTTGCAGCACACTCGTCAGGCCACCGGGAATGACGGCCAAGTCCGTACGAGTTGCGGCAACTCGGTTCTTGACGCGGTCGGTCAAGTGGCCCCTAAAGCTGTCCAAAACAAGGAGGGCTTTCCGTTGTAACAGCCCTCCAGGTCTGTTTGCCCAGACGGTCTTAATCCAGTCAACGACCAGTTCCTCGGACATCCAGCCCTTCTCTTGCGCACGTACGACGATTCCCTGAGGGAACTTCTCTTTGGGAGAGTCTTCCTTTTAAATACGACGTACGGCGGAAGCCTCCTGCCGTCTGCCGTGATGCACAACATCACAGTGCACCTTTGGCGTTCTGCACCAGTCGTGCGCACAGACACACTTTTCGCACCTTTTAAATCCACTGTGGTGCTTTCCGGTGCATCGAACCACACAGGTGTCTGGTCCGCATTCCCAATTTGGGACAGGTCGTATTCATGCTCCCTCCTGAGAGCATTCACGAAGCGATGAAACTTAATGACGTGGTCTTCGTACTCGCGCGGCAGTTTTTGGCAAATCGTCGTTCGGCGCCGAATAGAAAGCTGGTTACGGTTCATAAACCGCGTAGCCCAGCCCCGACTTGCCTTGAATTGTGCCGGGGGTATTTCCATGTGGCGAGCGATGCTGAGGGCTTTGACGCGTATCATGTCAGTCGATACGGCGTAGCCGTCCCTTCGTGTGTCGACGACGTAGTTGACGAGCTCGCTTTCGAGTTGCGGGTACTTGCACTTTTTCCCGCGAAACGCCTTTCGGCTCCTGTTAGTAGCGGCGAGGGCATCTTTCTGATTCATCCAGTAACGCACGCGCTTCTCATCGACGTCGTACTTTCGTCCAGCTTCCCGCTTCCCGTGCTCCTCGGCATAGTCAATCACTTGCAGCTTAAATGCTGCAGTGAATGATCTCAGATGCCGGCCCATCGTCCGTCACGTGCGCTGGCTTCTGCAGGGTTCACTACAACCAACAAAGTGACACCGACGACACCGATCTGAAGTCGCGCTGCCAACGTATCGACACGATGCTAGGAACGATGCCAACAAAGAGGCCGCACAAGGCAAATATGGCGGCGCGCTGTCAACAGCGTGGTCGGCGCGTCGGCGGAAGTAGAATAAAAGCGGAAAAGCGTGCAGCGCCATCTGGCTGTAAATGAACTAACTACACTTTTCTGGCGGGACATTTTGAACTTTTGTTTTTTTTTTTTTCGAAATATCCGCTTTCAAAGTTGGGGTGCGGCCCTTACACGAGGGCGGCCCTTACACGAGTATATACGGTATGCGCGCGTGCCATCGCATTGAAAAGCCCTGCGTCAAATGCAGCCACCTCAAGGAGTTTCGCTGATTCCACAGCAAAGCGCAACTTAAATAGCACGCTACCTAAATGCAGCCAACACCAGTTAGGTCTAGCCCGCCGTTTTGTGTGTTGTTGCGAGAAGTTTGTCTAAAAGGATCCGACGTATTAAAGTCCGCACTGAACCAAGAACAGTGAGCATGATGCGAAGTTCGGGTTCGCGGCCAGGAGATCAACAACGACGAAAACCCGCCAAGCTCATGTAAGACAGCGCACAAGCAGCAAAGGCGAAAGCTCGCATCATAAGGTGCAACAGCTATCGCGCTATTTAGGTTTGACCGCCGCAATGGACCGCCGCAAAAAGGTTTTATTAAATTTACTGACGAGGTGGCTAACGCGGCCTCTGTAGCAAGATAACGATGACGCTGTTCCCGACAGGAAACTGTTAAGAGCAGTTGATAATTGAAAAATTGAATTGCTGCACAAACTTGAAGGAAAACAAGGGAGACAGCAAAGAGCGCAGACTACCAACTGTTTATTGTCGTTTCTTGAAGCCAATATATACGCATGCTATGCTGCGCTTCCACGATGCGCACTAAACCAAAGATGCCGCAAACAAAGCCGACTCAAAATAAATCAAATCAAAATTGACTGCCACCACAATGACGAAAGTGAAAAATGGCAAAATACAAAGTGATACCCACCACAATCTAAACTGCGTATTTCCAAGGTGTGCGCTCATCTTTTTAAAATTTATCTTTTATTATTTATTGCACCAAGCATCAACAAAGGCGTGAAAAAATGAAAACGTACTCTAGAGACTTTTGTTTAAAAAACACTAAAAATGCCGCTTAGCACCGAATAAAACAATGAAGTAACAATTTTATATTCACTCCAAGCAGCCCCAATTGAGCGACCCGAAGAAGCAGTACGCCGAGAGAGTCAAAAACTATAATAACATAAAACATTACGTAGCGTCACATGGGAAGTAAAACAAGAACACTCATGAACAAAACAAAAGAAGAGAAATGGAAGAGAACAGGATGCAAGGCGTTAGCCACAACATTACACATGACCATGTAGAAAGACCATTTCCCTGTCCGAAAGTGAAATTGAAGGCATGCTTATGCACTTGTCATTATATTGCCTGATAAAGTACGCTTCGATAATCTTCCTTTCGGTCTTTTCACGTGCCTTAGCCATGACTGACGCATTCTCAAACCGGGGGGTGCAACCCCATGTTCTACAGTGGAAATCTAAATGACCACCATTTTTTCTTTTGACTGCCAGACTGTGTTTACGCAAGCGTTCGTTGAGGCAACGCCCCGTATGCCCTATGTACACCCTCCCACACGACAAGGGATCAGATATACGACAGCAAATACACACCTAATGAACTCGTTTGCATGCTTTTTTGTGCATTTTGCTTTCTCCTGTTTAGTCATTTACGAATACATCTGACCTAACTTTGTAGGCGCTGAAAACAGTACATCAACACCGTACCTATTCGCCACCTTTTTTACATTGTGGGAAACACTATGTAAGTAAGGCATAACATAAATAGGCCTCCTCTCCCTTCCTTCGACGCTTAGACCCCCGCCTTTGTATTTTTTAAGAAGGCTTTTGCAAGCGCTAGCTAAAAACTGTGCCGGGTATCCAGCCGCGCCCAGACGAGCTACCTGATTCTCGAAGCTTTCAAACATCAGATGAGGGCAAGACTTGTCATGGGCTGCCGCACAAGCTGACAACACAATGCCCCTCTTAATCACCTTCGTGTGCGCGCTATCAAAAGGCAACAAGCCTTTCTTCGATCGCGGATTGTATTTAAAGCAGATGTGCTCCTTGGGAAACCTTAGCCGTAGGTCCAGAAACTGGATCTCATTTTCGACTGGCATTTGGTGCGTGAACTTCAGGCCACTGGAGTGTCTGTTGAAAACCTCAAGGACACCTTTCACGACACCTTGTACCCGTTCACATGAGACCTTCCCAAGCACGATAAGGTAGTCGTCCACATACCTGATGGTGCGAACGACATCCAAATGCGACAGCTCATCCTTCAGACGTTGGTCGAAGGCTGCCAAGAATATGTCACTGAGAACAGGCACGACTGCAGAACCGATACAAATTCCAGCTTTTTGGATGTAGGTACCCTCCTGGTGGCTGATTGCAGTGGACTCAAGGTGGAATTTGAAAAGTTCCAAAAGTTATTCACAAAGATACCATGCTTGTTTTGGAAATTAACTTCACCCAATTCTTCGATTGCACTCCTGACAGCATCAAAAAGCGCGCCATGTGGAATTGCTTAAAAAAGTTCTTCCACATCAATTGAAAAAGCCGTGGACGCCACTGGTAAGCCTTCCTTCAAAGTAGAAATGATTTCCAAAGAACTTCGCACTAAGAAAAGGTCACCGCTGTTAAGAGAACCAAGTATGCCTTGTAGGTACTGTTACGTTTGGCCCGGCGATTCGTCTGGGCAGACGCCATTGTGCATAAGCCGGTCTACTGAGGAGGCTCTTAGCCCCTTCGGCGCCCAGTCTGCCAGACGCTGTCAAAGATTTCGGCAATTAGCCAGACCATGCGACAAGCAAAGGCGAGTTCCTGACTTTCAAATGTGGACCCTTTCGTCGTCTTTTCGAGCAGCAGCGGTGCCTGATGACCTCGGCGACTCATCTGGCGAGGGGAAAGCTGTTGTGATCGGCGCCAGAGCTGACGGGGGAGCGGCGCTCTTTTAATCCTCAATCAAGTAGCCGACCGGCCGGCTGCCTATGCCCGCCAGGCATTGTCCCTGCTAGCCGGAGGATGAGACGTCGTGTTGCCACGACGCCGTAAACCGTTCGAGTGAGGACAACAAACACAGCATCTTCCTTGGAAGAGACCCTGGCGGCCGCCGCAAATTGCCCCGCTAATTGAGCGAACAAATCGGCGGACCCTTTGATGTATGCTGGCAGGAGCTTGGGACCTCTCGACTAGCGGCACACACGACGATGAGGAAGAGCGCCGCTGGCGCCACCTTGCAGTGCAGTGTTCACGACTCAATATTGGACGTTCACGTGGACCGTGCATGCTCGTCCCCCTCACCTGTTGTGGTTGTGTGATTGGTGTTATGGTCAAAGAGGAGGAGCCCAACAGGGCTTAAAACGACGCCGCAGAGTGCTGGACGTCGCTCTGAACCATGTAATGGTTCAACCACCACGCTCGTGGTTTGTGAAACCACTGACCTTTCTTTGCTGTAAATAGGTGTAAATAGTGTCATAAACCTGTTTGTTTTCGTATCCTCTTCTTGTCAGCGTTCATTTCCTCCACCCGGTTACACCAGGCTACCACAAGAGACTGGATAGACCCCCCATTCGCAACTACTGGTGGCAGCGGTGGGATGCCATCAGCAACTTCCTCCTGCGACTCTAACAGTACCATGACAGTACCCTTTGCCAGCTGCCCTTCTCGGACACAATGAGGCGTTGCGGGGTAGTCACACTTGTGCGTCTTGCAGGTGAAAAATGACTGTAGCGTCACATTGCTTGCTTTTACCACTTCTCTGCAGAGCGCATCAAGGTTCAATTCTTTCAACAGATTTTGTACCATGGTCTTCCGTTTCTTTGGACAGAAATGCACCTCCTTGAAGTTTTTGCACACTGCATCTAGTGCCTTGTCCTCGTACATCCGTTCAGGAAGAACCACGAATCCTCCCTCTTTGTCTGAGGTTAGAACCATCAAACTCCTTTCTTCGAGTGCCTCGACGACGAATCTTAGAGGAGGCCTAGGAACCCGCTGATCACTCACGGTTTTCACCAGGCAGTCTATTCCATCCCCGATGGCCCTCTTCTGGTCCTGCTCTGTTCCAGCGGTGTATCACTAGTGCAAGCTACATATATTTTTTTTATTTTCTTTTTTTAAATAAAAATTTGTCGCTGTGTTGATCAGTTCAAATGCAATCGATCATATGCGCATCATGTGCGATGTGTGTTTGGATCAAGAGAAAATAGGGAAGTCATCATACCATGTCCTCACTAAGGATGGCATTCCCAGAAAGGGGTGGAATAAATAAAGGGGTCATAAAACCAAAATGTTTTTAATAATCTATACTAATATGCAGGTTAATTTTGTGCCTTCAAACGATGCTGGCAAAATTTTACCACACTTGGTCAAGTACTCCATTCATAATTGCATATTTTTACAATTACACTAGCAGCCAGAGAGTTAAGAAATACTGGCACAGGTAATACTGGCACACTCGCGAGCTGTGACGTAACGAGCTGCTTGCTGTGCGAGTGTGTGCATTCCTACAAACGATTTTGTTGTTGTTGTGTCCTGAACTGCTCATGCAATTAAGCTATTTCACGTTTCTTCAGCTCGGTATTGAATTTGAGCAATTCGCGACAGCTGAATCTTTAATTGGAAACAACGTCTCTGCTCCTTACAGCGCATGACGTCATACAGGCCATGGCAAAATGGTGATCGCCGACGGTGTGAGGGGTTTAAAGACGGCAATTTCCCGGGCTTAGTTTGCACTGAAATTCCTTCACTGCTCATTTTTCGTATATGCATAGGTGCAATAGACCCTTCACTTCTATTTTTTGTTGGAAACCAGATATTCTTGGGTGAGAGCATCATATTCTTTAACTGTTAATTTTTCATATATGTATAGGCAAAGTAGACCCTTCTATTTCTTTGCTGAAAATTGCAAATTGATGGGTGACAGTGTCATGGCCCCTTTAAATGTGCTGTAGTGGAGGGCTTTGCAAGGCACGCATGTTTAAAAAAGGTAAAAGGAGGTGATGTGGGTAGTGTATACTGTAGCAGAAGGGAGAAGAGATTGTGTGTAGAAAGGGACGCGAGGTTAGAGCTATGTGTTTTTGGTTTGGGGCCTGCATAGTAAAAGCACTCTAAACTGGGGAAGTGTACATGTGCAGTGGTGTATAGAAAGTCTGCCTTCGATGCATGGCAAAGTGGGTTTATTCTCAGTGGCCCAAACTGGTTTTCCCGTTGTTCTTTTTTAATGGATAGTGAGGTACCTGACCTTGAGCTCGGTGTTGTGGGCAGTCATCTTGAGAACATAGCTTTTATTTAATATTTTCTGATATTCTGTTATAGTCATCTTGAGAACATAGCTTTTACCTAATATTTTCTGATATTCTGTTATATTTACAGTAATAAATTGCTGTATCTTAAACAGTTTCCTTATGCAAAACTTCGATGGCCTAATGATGGTGAAGTAAATATACAAAAATTTCATGTTTAAAATCTGTATTAAACTTTACTTTAAGGGGAGATGCTACTCCGAGCCACTTTTTTTTTATATTCACCATAGAGCAATGAAACTAGAGCTGTTTATGGAACTTTTTATGCTGATTTCAAATATATAACTAGTTTTCTTGCAAGCTGCTTTCTTTTAGCTCTGCAAAATGACGAAGTTAAAACCTTAACCCCTTTTGCCCCCCCTCTTTTCATCCCTGAACTTCCGTAATTTTTTACTTTTCATAGTTGATAATGTTTGAAATAAAGTGTTGAATCCAAATAACTAATTAGGAAGCACATACAAAATATGTAATAGGCATGAAAAAATAATAGACATAAAAAGTCCATATTTAACTTATCCTAGTAAAGGTTTACATAGAATTTTTTGGTATACAATAAAATATTGAAATTAATCTATATAATTATATTTGCCATACTTTAGAAAAAATTTGGGCAAAATTTCATGCAGATCTGAGCACTAGAAGTGCCCAAAAAAGGAGGGACACATTGAAAAAAATGGCAAAATTTGTGTTTTAAGAAAAATGAGTTTTTAAGTTAAAATTGAGTGTTTTTATTTATGAAAGATATCATTGTATCTGATGAAATTTGCACACCTAAAAGGAGAATCCTTCTTGTAGTGGCCACTGCGACTAAAATATGCCAGCCTCATGAGTTTGTCCCTCTCAGCTTTTTCGAGCCGACTCCTCACAGACATTTCGCTCACAGACAGGGCCATGAAACGCTTGACAAACTTCCGCTCCATCTGGCAGAGCCTTGTGCCAACTGCAAGCTAGGAAGAAGTTCGACAGGACTGCGAAATCCTAAGTCCAGTGTCATGCCATTTTGCGGCCATGTTTGTGCCACATACCATCGTACATAATGGCAATGTCGTCCCTGCTAAGTTATCACACTGCGAGCTCTTTCAACCTCGGAAGATTGGTGCTGGCGTCATCCATTGCCGCATCACGAACTTTCCGGCTGACGGGTGTTAATGACTTTTGATGCATCGGTTTTGATTTTGATGCATTGACTGCAAGTTTGGCATTGATCGCAAGACGGTATGATTTCGATGCATTGGTCGCAAGTGAAAGCCGTTGTGCAGCTTTCACCTGCGAGCAACGCTTTCTTTTCTTCATAACGGATATAATTGCACAAGAAAAGCATTGTTCAGCTGCGCTGCTCGACAAGACATGGACCCCCGCAAATAGGCTTCACAGCACATACAGGTGCGCAGTGGCGAAAGGCGGTCCCCGATCCGTACCACGTGATAAGCCACTCGCGGCGCTCGAAAAACGCACAGAAGCGTGCTTCTTTTCATTATTTCTTGTGCCGCATCAGTGAGGGAAACTGTTGTTGCTTGAAGAGTGAGGCTCGACTCTTCGGCTAATGCGATCAACAATGGCGAGCGGCGGCGCATTATCGGCGGCAAGGTGCTCGAAGACTGCACACTTTGGACCTTTTAACAGGCAGCTTGTGCTTTTTAGATGCGATTTTAAAGCATTTCCAGTTAAGTCTCGACCTGTATTTTTTTTTCATAACAGTAGAGGTACTAATCTTATCAAAACAGGCAAAGATTAAAGATAGATAATTTTGAAAAAAAAAAACTAGCATTTTTAGACCCTCATCTCCCCTTAACAATACAGTGGAAGCTCACCAATACCTGCCCTAGTTTTGTGACAACCCACATTTTATGCAAATCGGTTCTGTCTCTCAACACGCCCATGAAATAATGTATTAAAAATCACGGTTATTGGACACAGTTTTATGCAACCCCACATTGTAGGATGGCTGTCTGGTACCATCTGGGAAAAAAAATTACTTTTTTTATATCTGCCATCAAATATCCGCAGATGCGAAATAGAAGTTTAGGCACTGCTAGGTTGAGGATTGCAAAAAAAAAAAAAAAAAAGAGAGTAGAGTGAGGCAGGTACAGCATGCCTTGTTAGATTGGAAAATTTAATCTCATGCCAGTTGACGTGCTTCTGTGATCCCGTTTTCCTGGCTTTAAATTGTTTCTAGATACACCTCAATCACAGAGATATTTCAATGTCATTACCTAGACAAGCTCTATCAACTCGGAGTACCTCCAGCTAGATGTTACGTTCATCTTTGAGATCTACATATACTTTAACATTTCCATTTAAAATTTGTCCATAGCACTCACAGTCACAGGTGTGCAAAAAAAAAAAAAAAAAAAAGGTCACAATGCAGCTGTCTTCAGCATGCAACATAACTTTTCCTTGATGGGAGTGTTCATAATCACAGCGGCACACCCATTCATTACGTCAGCTACACCTGTTCATTACATCACATTTTAGCATAAAAAAGGGACCCGTAAAGAAGGAACCCGTATGGGTTCTGAAACGTCTCGACTACTGTAAAGAAGCATATCTATTGGCACTTTCTTTTTTTTTTCATCAGAACCTGACACTCTATTCATCACTCTATCAGAACCTGTCAGAATAAACACATCAGGCCTTATCAGGCCAAATGCGACACGTTTTTAAATATTCTTTTTTTCCATGAGCTATTGGAACTTGGAATGCTTTACCAAGTGAAATGGTTGAATGCCGATCAGTGAATGAATTTATTGCAAAACTGGAATTCTTCCTTGATTGTACATATGCATGTCCTTCATGAGGTAAATGTTTGCAGAAGCTTGTCAAATGTATGGTGCTTCTTGATGTGTGATCCCATTTATGCATTTTTTTTGCGTTGTTCTTGATCTACGTATTATCGAAGCATTATCTACTGAGGCATTCTGTGTTCTGCTTTTGTTTTTCATTTTAATATGTCCATGCTCATGTATACTTTTTCTAACCACTTCCTGTAAGGGCCTGTACAAAAACCTACGGTATTGTTAAATAAATAAATAAATAAATAAATAAATAAATAAATAAATAAATATATTGGTGTGTGAGATAGTTAACGCATTCAGTATAGTCATTTGAACTGAGTCTACGCTGTGTGTGGATTTGTCATCACTCACTGTCTTGTGTGTCTCTTTCTTTCCTGCAGTCCATTTTCGTGCACTGCCAGTCACAACAGAGCTCAAGGCATTCTCAGATGCCGTTGATGTCTACATGCTGAACCCAAACCGGACAATTGTTCGGCGTTGGCTTTCCAGGCGAACAAACCTAGGTGAGCATTGACTTGTATTCACTAAACAGTTTGTATACGATACAGCGGTCCTTCACTTTGGGCCCTGTTTTATTATTGCAGGAGACATATTGTCGCAATAATGACAGATGATTCTCACGAACATGAGCACAATCTTCTGGTGATGACCAATACTGACTTTATTTCAGGTGCTGTGAGCTTAGAGTACCCTTTGTCTCCTCAACCTGACTATGGAAAATGGACAATTCAGGTCATTGCTCAGGTGTGTCTTACTATCACATGACAACTGTGTGTGGAATTGCATGTTTTATATTGGTTCACAACTTTTGGTCTATCTTTCTTTTTATTCTTTCGTTTAGGGCCAAGTTGAAGAGAAGACATTTGTTGTAGAAGAGTACTGTGAGTTGGCTAATTTGATTATGAAATGTTTAAAAACGATGCATCTCGTTTGAGCTACGCAGTTTGGAGGTTCTTTATTCACGATCCGTATTCCCTTCTAGATCAAACAAGATTTGAAGTCAATGTCACACTGCCCACATTCTTCATGGCCACACAAGAGTACATTTACGGCACTGTCGTCGCCAAGTGAGTGCCACTGTAATGAGCCACACTGATTTGTTCACTGATTTTGGAGGATTGGGTGAACAACTTGTATGATTATTTTTGCCTCGTTTTCACAGTTTCACAAGTGGGGCTGCAGTCTCTGGAAACCTGACACTACGCGCAACTGTTGAACCAATAAATCCGACTTACCAGATTCACCGCAGTTCATCTAGGTACATTGAAAAGGTCTACCGTTATGTGAGTAAACTTTTGTGTTCATTGCCCTTCTTTCATATTCTTGTCAATACTGCATTGCGCTTGTTACAGACTGCAATATTTGAAGTCTCAATAGCTGCTTCATCACTGTCTCTCCTAATTGATTTGGGAAGACATATATGAACACTCACCAGATACATGGCACTTATAGGCTGGCGAGATGAAACATGTGCTAGGATACTGGCTGCTGTGAGTTATTTGTGATGTGTAGCTCCAGTTAAAAAAACAAACAACAATTGGAACCAGTTGGAATATTGCCGTTTAGTTTCAATTGGTTTCATTTGTGAATTAGTACAAAGTTGGGCCATTTGGACTAATTGTGCCAATTAGTTGTATGCCAGTGGGGTCAAATGGTGCAGTAGCGTGTAACCAATGGGGCCGATAAGATGTATTCCTATTGGACCAATTGGTTGAATTCCAATTGGGTCAAATGGTGGGGTCAGCACATAACCAATTGGACCAATTGGCTGTATGCCAATTTGTTTAAATGGTGCAGTTAGCCCATTCAACTGTAAAAGTGTTCAAGCTAGACATTTCAGTGGTGAACCATGCCCCAGTTGAATTCCAAGATTAATCATAAATTGGCCAGAACTTGCACTGACCTCAGCAGGTATATCGCATGTCACGTAGTTGGTTCTTTAATAGGCTCAGGACCTGCTGATCCAGTAAACTGCACACGGTCACATAGTCAAGGTGGAGAAACTCGAAATTTCTTTGAACTCTTGCAGTAGGTGTTGTTATAGTTGGCAAGTTTCCGGAGATGAGCAGTGTGTTTTTGTGCATCCTTGTACACCACCTAAAATAAATTAAGGCAATAATGACTCATCAAATGCACGCAATTACAGCAAACATATAGCTTTACCTAATAACATAAGCTTTACAAGCAAACATATAGCTTTACCTAATAACATAAGTGGCATGAACCCATTCAAATTTAGCAGTAAAACGCTAAAATGACCCTTCGGCCTGTCTGAATTAGCCATAGGTCGGCAAGCTCACTCACGAGTTGACTCACTCGGACTCACTCAGACTCGAATCAAGCCGTCAGTTTGAGTGAGTCCGGGTAAGTAATGTTTTCCTGAGTCTGAGTTCGAGTGGGTCCGGTTAAAGAAAACTTTCGTGAGTGTCAGTCTGAGTGAGTACGACCCAGGAAAACTTTGGTGAGTCGAGACCGAGTGAGTCCAAAGCGCAAAATATATTTCTTGAATGAGTCTGAGTGAGTTGCACTTTCTTTTGCCAACCTAAGGTCCTATCTAGTCATCTTCAGCATTACTGTCAGGCTTACCCAGATTCACGTTTATACTGATGTCTCTTCACAGGTATTCCAAAGTAGTACGTTCATACACCGTTTCAATACGGAATAATTTTAGACGTGAATTACGTAGGGGGGCACCGTGGACTCCACCCACGAACTCATCAAGGGAATTTCTTGATGATTATATCTTATGCTGTCATCTCTTCTAAGAAAAATGACCTTCCTGGCTTGGAAGCACTCAGAACTCGCTTACGAATATACTATGTGAAACGGAACCTAGAATAACACACTTTGTGAGATACTGGTTAAAGAGTATCGACATTATGGTCCAAAAACATAATTCTAGGCTGCCGTATTCATGAGTCGACTCACTCAAACTCACTCGAATTTGGATCGAACCGTGATGAGTCTGGGTGAGTAATGTTAGGGAGTTTGAGTCCGAGTGAGTCCGTCTGAAGAAAATGTTTGTGAGTGTGAGTCTGAATGAGTCTGGCTCAGTCCTGAGTCTGAGTGAGCTCCACAAACTTTGTCGACCTATGGGAAGCCCAGTCTGATTAGCACTTGGACAGATAATGCCGTAAGAAAACTATGTAAGGATTATTAATTTCGCCGCGGTGGCCCATCATTTACGGGGCTTCACAAGCTGGTCAAAAAAAAAGTGGGTTCAATCTTGTGTGCAGCGGTCCCATTTCTATGTAGGCGAAATGCAACCCTGAAGGCAACAGATTATTTTTTATTTAGTACTAGACTAACTAGATGTCAAATGAATTCATGTATATAATCACTAGCACCTGCTACAAAGACACATGTGCACCATACGGCACAAGCACGTCTTGAAAAATGAAAGGATGCTTTACATTAACCAGCATGTAGTGCACTTCGTGCATTTCATCGCATACTGCAGCAAGGTATACAATGACACAGTGCTTATAATAAATAAAACCTATACTAGGGGCAAGCATTCGCATATACTGAAAATGTGTAAATGTAATACTTACATTAAAGGATTGGAGCTAAGAGGTGACCCTTGATCAACGCTGACAAAGTGATCACCTTGGACGAAGTGATCACAACCAACGAAACCCCAAAAAACTGCTCCAACTTGCTCGTCTTGACTTGTGACGCTTGCCACAGATAAAAGCGACCAAAAATCAATGTAACATCTTAATGTCACTAAGGTTCTTCTCGCAAACACGCTGCACGATAGAACATGAGAAAGAGCACCATGGACAAGCAGCGCTATGCGCGAACCTGCCAAAGCTATGGCGTCATAATAATGCTTGACCTCAGTCTGTAATGTTGTTTCCTGTGAATAAAAGAAAGCAGCATACTTTTTATAGTATTATTTACATTATAAAATATGTTATTATTTTGCATTTGATCTGGTAAACCATAAAAAAAAATAATTACAAGACTAATGCTACTGAGACTCCGCTATTGCTGTTGTCTACAAAAATGCTGGCACTATACCGTGTTTGTCGCGACAACACAAAGCATGCACTCCAATCGTGGCAGATAACGAGTGCTGATTAAGAAAAATATCCCCCGCTATGCAAGAAAGTAATTGACTGCTATGCTTTAAACATGAGGTATTTGCACAACGGCTTAGTATGACCTAATGGCTAGTAAATTTTGTGTCATTCGTGCACAGATATGCGGGAAACATAGAATAATTGTTCGCGTTCTCCAAGCGATATTTTTGCAATCCATTTATACAGGGCGGGGCACCTTACCGTATATACTCGTGTAAGGGCCGCACTTTTTTTTCGAAAATTTTGCTAGGTGCGGCCCTTACACGAATCAGGCCGATTTAGTACAGGCAGTACAGGCCAAAGGTCTGTACTGTTTATGCAACAGTAGCAGAGTGCAAGAGTCACAAATGACATGCCAGAAATGTTTTTATTCGGATTCCATTTCGCTGTCCTCGTTCTCGGAGGAGCTCGCCTCGGCGTCCGCGTCTTCCCAGAGACGGTCATCTTCGGTGCCGTTCATGGAGTTCGAAATTCCCGTTACCTTGAAGCTTTTAGCAACTACTTCTACTGACATGGCACGCCACGCATTCAAAATCCATTCACACACCTGTTGGAGCGACGCCCGCTTCAGCCGTCCTGTAGGGGTCTTCTCGTGGACGCCTCCAGCCATCCATTCAGAGTAACATCGGCGAAATTCCACTTTGAATGGTCTGTTGACGCATACGTCGAGCGGCTGCAGCACACTCGTCAGGCCACCGGGAATGACGGCCAAGTCCGTACGAGTTGCGGCAACTCGGTTCTTGACGCGGTCGGTCAAGTGGCCCCTAAAGCTGTCCAAAACAAGGAGGGCTTTCCGTTGTAACAGCCCTCCAGGTCTGTTTGCCCAGACGGTCTTAATCCAGTCAACGACCAGTTCCTCGGACATCCAGCCCTTCTCTTGCGCACGTACGACGATTCCCTGAGGGAACTTCTCTTTTGGGAGAGTCTTCCTTTTAAATACGACGTACGGCGGAAGCCTCCTGCCGTCTGCCGTGATGCACAACATCACAGTGCACCTTTGGCGTTCTGCACCAGTCGTGCGCACAGACACACTTTTCGCACCTTTTAAATCCACTGTGGTGCTTTCCGGTGCATCGAACCACACAGGTGTCTGGTCCGCATTCCCAATTTGGGACAGGTCGTATTCATGCTCCCTCCTGAGAGCATTCACGAAGCGATGAAACTTAATGACGTGGTCTTCGTACTCGCGCGGCAGTTTTTGGCAAATCGTCGTTCGGCGCCGAATAGAAAGCTGGTTACGGTTCATAAACCGCGTAGCCCAGCCCCGACTTGCCTTGAATTGTGCCGGGGGTATTTCCATGTGGCGAGCGATGCTGAGGGCTTTGACGCGTATCATGTCAGTCGATACGGCGTAGCCGTCCCTTCGTGTGTCGACGACGTAGTTGACGAGCTCGCTTTCGAGTTGCGGGTACTTGCACTTTTTCCCGCGAAACGCCTTTCGGCTCCTGTTAGTAGCGGCGAGGGCATCTTTCTGATTCATCCAGTAACGCACGCGCTTCTCATCGACGTCGTACTTTCGTCCAGCTTCCCGCTTCCCGTGCTCCTCGGCATAGTCAATCACTTGCAGCTTAAATGCTGCAGTGAATGATCTCAGATGCCGGCCCATCGTCCGTCACGTGCGCTGGCTTCTGCAGGGTTCACTACAACCAACAAAGTGACACCGACGACACCGATCTGAAGTCGCGCTGCCAACGTATCGACACGATGCTAGGAACGATGCCAACAAAGAGGCCGCACAAGGCAAATATGGCGGCGCGCTGTCAACAGCGTGGTCGGCGCGTCGGCAGAAGTAGAATAAAAGCGGAAAAGCGTGCAGCGCCATCTGGCTGTAAATGAACTAACTACACTTTTCTGGCGGGACATTTTGAACTTTTGTTTTTTTTTTTTTCGAAATATCCGCTTTCAAAGTTGGGGTGCGGCCCTTACACGAGGGCGGCCCTTACACGAGTATATACGGTATGTGATGGCTGTAGAATGTATATTCTTTCTCACACTATTAAAATTCATTCATCCTACTGGTGCTTTGCATGACAATTGTGTGTGTGTGTGTGTGTGTGTGTGTGCGCGCGCACACACCACACACACACACACACACACACACACACACACACACACACACACACACACACACACACACACACACACACTGGGAGTAATAATTCAATTTCAATGGGCCAGTTAGTCTTCGTGAAGGTATGGGATATGGCACAACGGGAGCGTTGTCAACAAGAATAAATGGCGTGTGTCAGGCCACACATGTTGGGTGTGGCCCGACATACATCGAGAACTGGGCAGCACGTGTGTGGCCCGGCACACGTTGAGAACTGGCCAGCACGGGATGAGAACCGGATGTGGACTTACACCGACATTTGGATGTGCACAGTCTGGTTTCGTGCTCAGCGTTCACATTTTTTAAAATATCTTTTTTCTTTTTTTTCATTCTTTTTTTAGTTCTCTCTCACTCTCGCAAACATCTTTCAAGCGAGAGGGACGCGGCAGCAACGAAGTTTGAACGCCCATGTTAGTATAACTCATCCCCTGACGAAGGGAGGACCCCTCCCGAAACTCTTGGGAAATAAATATATTTATCCTTGTTAACAACGCTCCCGTTGTGCCATATCCCATACATATATATACACACACACGTCTATAAAAGTTGCAAGTAAACGAAAGCGAAGCACTTCATCACTTAAATTTGCTGATTGATTTGTGCACGTCAACTTCCAATGCAATTGCCTGGCCTAACTGAAAACGAATGTTTTCATTTGGCTGTTCCACTTGAACCAAATGGCCCAGTTGGGTATTCGATTTTCCTATTGGAAGTGAGCTTCCGATTGGTTTAAGTGATACCATTTGGTAATTTATTTAACTTGGTCCAAATGGTCCAGTTAGTGACCCCATTTGGGCCAATTGGGAGTGCATTATCTTGTACCACTTGGAAACTTCGAATGGTTCTGTTGGGAATACCATTGGCCCAACCGGAAATCACTATTACTATTTAGACCCATTGGTATTTCCAAATGGTTCCAATTTTTTTCTTCAACTGGGGCTAGCTGCTGAAAGTTCTGTAGGATTTCCTAAATCATACATTTGGTATAGTTGGTGCATTTGATATAATTGGTGCTATACATTTGGTATAAATGATGTTTAGTGAAGGTCTTTGTGAAATGTTTGTGAAATCTGTATGATGTGAAACATCATACAGGAGGACACATGATGCGACCTTAGTTGTTCCTCTTCCCCCCCCATAGACTAGAGGGCTGCTTCGCAGACTTTACTGTCTTCTCATTTGTGATCATATTGCAAAGAAATAGCAGTTTCACATTCATTGATTGTAGGTGCATTTCTTTCACTCAACAGCATGCAGTATGAGTGCATCACTTTCACTTCCAACGTAACACCATGCTCAGTGGTACAACATGCAGCCACAAAGTAAATAAATGTGCAATCGCGCTGAGCCAGTATTTGGTAGCAATGCCTTTTCTGGCTTTTCGCACATGGCCAGTGGTCAGAGCGATTATCTACATTGGCTGATCAGCAGCTGTCTGTGAGTGAGGATTGATGAAAGACTTGTGTAAAATTAAGGATAAGATACTGCTACGAAAGTCTTGCAGGCCTAGTTCTACGAAGTATCAGTCTTGTTTTGTTGGGAACGATACCTGGATTGCTGGAACCCTGTATTTATATTTTGTTGACACAAAACAACAGCATGCACTGTGGAAAGTAAAAAAAACGGTAGGAAGTGGAAGATCCAAGCTTGCAATAAAAAATACGTAAACAGAGGTTGTCCTGAGCCGACGTTTCGATACTAGCCCTGTTTAGGATTTTTCATAACATTCATTGTGGTAATCGCAAGAGAATTACCCGCATTGAACTTGTACACACAAGATGCCTGAATGGTTTTCGTGCCAGGAAGTTAACATAAACACGCTGTTGGATGAGGTATACCTTTCCCAACTTCTTCAGGGATATCTTGCCGGATCAGTGCATTTATGCTACTCTGCAATCTCTCTCTCATGTCTCAGATTTTACTACATGGCAGGTATGAAATGGATTTTGTTTCCCTTCTTTTTCTCTGATATCCATGATGTGCAGTTTGAAGGAGTCTGGGACTTTGCGTTTTCTCTGCGCGAGCTGAGCCGCTTGGTCTCGCGCCTTGATGGAATGAAGGTGGTGGTGACCGCCCTGGTCGGGGAACGATTCCTAGATCTCATCGAAATGGGCTTCTCAGAGTCCCTAGTGTTCAACTCGAGCCTGCAGCTGCGTTTCTTGGGCTCTTCTCCCCAAGTGTTTCGCCCTGGCATGCCCTTCAAGGCCTATGTGAGTAATTTCGCTAATTCTCATTGACTCATGTCAGCCCAGTCGTTTACTAGTCTGCAGCGTACTAGATTCCGAGAAACTTTTTCTGTATACCATTACATGTCTCTTGTTATCACAGTGTATCCAGCAACGTTGAGTGTAAACCAGAAGTCTGCTTCAGTGCTCAATATATTTGCAGCACTACCCAGCGAGACATTTTGCATTGAAAAACTGGAGAACTTGTCTGATTAAAGTTCAGAACGCATAAGGTGCAGTTGAATAACTACTCTAGTAATATCTCTAAAATTGTGAAATTGGTTAGGTCAGCAGAAATTGACAATGAGCTGGGAAAGCTGCGAAGACATTTTTCTTTCTTTCAAGTAAATACTAAATAATTTTGAAGTTGTCTGTTTAAGAAAATATGTAGAAATATTTATATATAAAGGTGCTCTACAACACCTTTTGAGATAATCAATGAACCCCTGTGCCTAGCAGATATGCACCTGCGGCAGAGGGCATGACTTTCAGTGGCAATTTTTTGTGCAGCAAAATCATGTGTTGGCATACAGCAAATGTTGACCGACTTTCACACGTATAATCCAGCACTCTAATTTGGCTTAGTGTTTTCCTATAGTGTCCCCATAAAAAGATATTTTGGCGTGCTGATCAGTCACACACGCTCACTGGTGTGCAGGTAAGCGTGTCTTACAGTGACGGCTCGTCCCTGCCAGCTGAGTATTTCCGCAACAAGCGTGTGGAAGAGATGCTGCGCATTACGCCCTCAGTTACATACGTGAGCGGCGGAGCAGGCGCCGGCCACCTCCCAGAACCAGTGGCCTCAGCCGTGCCGGGCTCACCTGGCATCTGGGAGATAATGCTTGAGTCAACTCCTGTTCTCAGTGATCCCACAGTTATCAACGCAGTGCGAGCTATTCGCATCGAGGTGAGAGACCACTCATTCATGTCATTGTGCTGCTCTCTGCCATCAAACGTCACATATGACTGTTTTCCATTTTCACAAACTGCAAATGTTTCCTCAATTGTATGCTCAGCCGTGTTATGATAGTTAAGGTATTGGGAATACTTGATATGATTGTGAATTGAAAAAGTCACAATGATGCTGTAGACATCTACCTCTAGAGCTGTGGAGGAAGGAAGTTAGTTCTCTTTCCTCCATCCAAAGTGTGCTGTCTAAGCCGCCTGCCAGCAGGCTGCAGATATTGTGTTTGTTGTCAATCCAGTGCGCTCAACTTACCACGAGATGAATAGGCGAAGGGCTAAAAACCCGTATAGTCATCCCGTTTTTTTCCTCGGCAGATAAGGGTTGCTTCTTGTAGTTAAAACAGGGCCCCTTGGCTCCAGATGAATTTAAATGAGTGAAGAGGGTCTCATTGAACGATTTTGCCCATGGCCTTCCAGAGTTCAGAATCCCCAGCAGCAGACAAATGACACTGAAATGCCAAAGGCGCATGCACTCTACAGTAGAATGTCGATGAGATGATTACGATTGATGTGAATTTTCAGGATGATACGAATTCTCAGGTTGTTTCGGATGGACAACATTATGTAAAATGTGCCGTGGTTTAGTGTTATGTATGAACGTTTTCCCCAGCCACCAGGGATGATACAGATGTGCGATTGACTGCTGCATGCAAGCGGCGCAATGTGGCTCGTCTTCAGGCCCATTCACACGTGGCCTCAAGACAGTGAGTGTGGCAAAACTGACCGAACTTTTCTTCGCTTCACCGCCTAAGCGACCTGAAAACGACACCGCGAGGCCGACGCGAAAAAACCGGTCCGACATTAACTTTCCCGTTATGCGATAGCAGATCACCTTTTTGCTTCACGGCTTTAGCTACTGGCTGCGTTAGCTCTCCAAACACCTGATGTCAATGGCCAGCTGCAAATTCTACATGGCGGCAAAGGCACCGGCGGTGGATCACATCGGCACAGTTGTGAATTACCCATGCAGCACTACAAAGTTCACGGCCTTGACAAAGACGTGTTCATTGAGAGACTGGTTTGGATTATGATCGCTGAGAACACTAGAAGTAGACGGTGCAGCAGCAGCGAGTCGGCATGCACTAAAATGTCTCACTTTTGCACTGCTGGCTGAATCAATCATCGCTGCTGGCAGTGTGTCCACTAGTGTCGTTCAGCTATCATATCTCCTGAAGCAACGTTTGTAAAAGTGTACACTGTTTCATTTCAGTGCTTTGCATGCAGAACTAAAACTTGGTACGAATTTTAATGCTCAGGAAATGGGCAAAATGGAATGAATTTTCAAGTGGCAATGGTGTCTGTGGCATGTACGAGGGGCAGAACAATTGTGAATGTTTTCGGCGAGTTCAGACGTGGTTTTCCAGCTGCTCTGGCGTTCTTGCTTGAATTCTCTGTTGTGAATCCTCCAGGACCGATTTTTTTTTGTCGACATCACAGCATGATTTTCCGGGCACTGAAGCGGGTGAAGCAAGTGAATTTCTAATTAGTTTTGCCGCTTTTGCTTCCTTTGGTGTCAAGTGTGAACACGTATATAAGCGCCAGCTGCAAGGGTGAAGAAACCGTAGCACTTTATTGAGAGACAGTGAAAGCCGGAAATTTCAAAAAACATTATGGACTTTGTTTCAGTGAGAAGTAGTTGACCCCGATAAAGTTTTTCTTTTTCTTCATGATTAGCTTTAACTTGTTTTTGGTTCACACGAATTCGGGATGATACAAATATCTTGTTTTGCTCGTTTTGAATTCGTATCATCGAGATTATACTGTATTGTTGCTACCGGTCATAGTCAAGAAATGTCACATGCAGTGTGTTTAGGCTGCAGTGGCAATGTCAAGTGATGCAGTTCATGCGCTGTAGTATATGAGCCTGGGGAAACCAGTTAGCATGAATACAGGCAGACACATTCAGGAGGAAGACTGAAAAACAAAACTGTTCTACCTATTTGAAAAATTACCATGAATGAGGTACAATACAGTGGAACTTCGCTTATATGTCCCTCGGTTTCGTGACGACCCACGTTTTATGATGAATCGGTTTGGTTCCAGTGAACTCTACATAGAAATAATGTATTTAAAAGCCTTGGTTATAGTACGACACAGTTTTACGCCGACCCCGCATGTTACGATGACTTTCAGATTTCGTTCGAAAGAAAAAACACATTTACTCGAATCAAGCATCGATCAAATAATCACGTGTGCGAAATATGGACTTTCGTTCCCGTATAGCTTGATGATTACAAAAGTAGAGTAAAACAGAGTGTCTTAGAATGGAAAATTTATTCTCCTGGAATGGAAGTTCATGCACTTCTACATACATCTCAATTGCGTGCGTACGTATTTGGGGTCGATACCTAGTGAAGCTCTATCTACATACACAGAGTAGCTTCAGCCAGCTGAAAAGCTTATATTTCATGTTTCCAGTCCTTGTAAACTGTTGCTGGTCAACATGGAGCTTATCTC
The DNA here is from genome assembly GCA_013436015.1 of Rhipicephalus annulatus. Taxonomy (NCBI): domain Eukaryota; kingdom Metazoa; phylum Arthropoda; class Arachnida; order Ixodida; family Ixodidae; genus Rhipicephalus; species Rhipicephalus annulatus. The sequence continues at coordinate 49,508 of WOVY01005509.1, forward strand.
TGTCTTTGTTGCGCTTGCAGTCACAGGCTTGCACGTGCACAAGGGTGCGACACAGCTGTTTTCACTGTGCAAAATTGCTTTCACTGGACATCAACGCTCATAAAAAAAATCACAGTTTCGGCACAAAGACGAAACAATGAATGCGATAGCAACTCATCGAGCTGTTATGCAAAGTAAGACAGGAGATTTAGGAACCACACGAAATGTGAACAAGGTTGATTGTGCTTGAATTGGCATTTATGCAGTAACCACAATGTCTAAACAGGTGTTGTGAATAGTTGACTGTGTAACATTCGACAGGAGGCGAAGTCCAAGTTCTGCATCGAGGAATGCGACAAGCCACTGGTTTTCACGTCAAAGTACGTTAACGTTGAAGCCTCCAGTGACTATCACCGGCACATCCTGTAGGCACACCGCACTGAAATATTGTTGATCTGTACGTGGACACTCATGCCCATTCAGCACAAAATGTTTTGGAGCACCTGCAGTGGCATATCCTTTCAGTAAACCTAGTGCCACCACGGCCAACACCTGGCAAGTTTTCGCATTTGGTGATATGTTCATGAGATTGTCGCCAGATAGATACAGTCGAACCCCGCTACAACGAAACCAAGGGAGCGTGGGAAAAATTTCGTTGAAACGAAAATTTCATTATAGTGAAATCGAAAAAAAAAAAATATAGCTTATCTGAGCTGGCAAAAAAGAGGAACGTTTATTCTCAAAGTTAAAAAAAATGTACGCTGCTTCTTATTCTTTTTCAGCAACGTCGCGACGTGATTGTCGGCCATGCATAGCGACGCCACGGTGAAAAGCACGCTGAAATGGTGCCTAAAACCGCCTTCATGAACGAACCAGACAGTTGTATTAAAACGTTAACACCAGCAGCTGTCCGCCGTCAAAAGTATCCAACAACGCCGAGATGGAGGCAAAGTGTCGTGGAGCGACGACTTTTGTATTATTATATGCCATCCTTATCATCCATCAGTCGCGGTTAGCTGATGTTGATGATGCAAACGAACAGCCACTCTGATTAGTCACCATACTGGCCAAGCACGAACATAATGATAAGCATCGGAATCGGAAAAGGCATTGTTCCGCAGTTGCACCCAGCAGTTGCGTGATGGAAACCATGAACTTAGTGACTGAGCTTCAGCTTCAGATCGTCTGCGGCTCAAAGCAAGCCAGTGGCAAAAGCAGGGCAGTCTCATAGCCATCGCTATCGAGCAATGGCAGTGCCCATGCTTGCTGAATAGCGGCGGTTTCTGGTGGTGCCAACGCATTTTTTAAACTTCGTTGACACATTTTCAGGCTCTGAAAATGCATCGAAATGTTAAAAATTCGTTTTAATACAGAAAAAAAATAAAGATTGGGTTTACTGCATAAAAATAAGTGTCTGAGCCTGGAATTGCATTGTAAAAGTTTGTTGAAGCGAGACAATTGAAGAAAAAGTGTTTATTGTGGCGACAATATTTATGCATTGAGTTCTATGAATTGCTGATGGAGAATCGTGAATTTATCGTTGTAGCGAAAATTTCGTTGAAACGGCGTTCATTGTAGCGGAGTTCGACTTCTGAACAGTAAGGTAGCACTGTTGGTGTAGTATCGTGCGGCGGACGCGCCGCACGGAAAACACAGGGCACGGCGCTGTGTCGTCATGGCTCGTAGTACAGTAAAAGCTCGTTAATTTGACACCCGTTAATTCGGATAATTCGGACGGCTCTATTGGTCCCGGCCAAAGTGCATGTTAATCTATGGGACCAAACCTTCGTTACTTCGTCAGAATTCGGCTCCGCACCGCTTAATTCAGACAAATGCTGATGGCTGCTGCTATACAAAAGTGTGATAAAGCAGCGCTGGCACCAATGGAGTGAAACCGAAACCTGAGTGGCATCGTTATCATCATCAACTAGTGGGGGCGATCGCAGCGTCACTGAACGTCGGCGTCTTTTTTCTTCTACACTCAGCGCCTCCGACGCCATTTTCCCTTGTGTTGTCGTGTCGGAACCATCTCTTCTTGCGGAGTTCTCTTTTTCTTCCATTGTGACCGTGTTTGCATGCCACCACCATCGTGCGCTACAGTGATGGCAACGCCGGAAAAGCGGCAGAACTACGACGCGAAGAACTTGGCGACTAAAGTGGAAATTTTGGAAGCACTGAAGAACGGCGAATCGCGACAGCAGGTTATGACCAAGTACAACGTGAAGCGGAGCACGTTGGGAACGTACGTGAAAAATGAACAACAGATTCGACAAGCCTTCGAAAGCGAGAAGTTTCATGCCTCTAGAAAGCGGTTGCGAACCGCAGCTCATCCCCAGCTCGAAGAAGCTTTGTTCCGGTGGATTACTGACTGTCGCAACGCGCATCTGCCTTTGAGCGGACCTCTCATCATGGCGCAAGGTGAGAAGTACGCTACAATGATGAACATTGAATCGTTCAAAGCGTCAGAAGGGTGGTTTGCGAGGTTTCGAGAGAGACACGAACTTGTCTTCAGGAGTGTGTGCAGCGAAAAGGCCAGTGTTCACGAAAGCGTGACCACCGAGTGGAGAAATGTGAAGCTGCTGGAGCACATCACCGCATATGAACCACGTGAAATGTTCAATGCAGATGAAACTGCTCTATTTTTCAGAGCTCTGCCCGACAAGACGGTGACTTTCAAAGGGGACGCGTGCATTGGTGGCAAGAAGTGCAAGCAAAGGATAACCGTGCTTCTTGCCGCCAATATGACTGGCACGGAGCGCTTGCCACTACTTGTCGTCGGGATGGCGCTTAAGCCACGTTGTTTTAAGAACGTCAAAAGCCTTCCTGTCGAGTACACAGCGAACAGGAAGGCATGGATGACATCGGACATTTTTCGCGGCTGGCTGCAGCAGTTGGACCGGCACTTCACGTCAAAGGACCGCAAGATAATTGTGGTTGTTGACAACTGCAGTGCCCATAACTGTACAGTCGAACTGAAGAGCATCAAAGTAGTTTTTTTTTGCCGCCCAACATTACGTCTGCTCTTCAGCCGATGGACCAGGGTATCATTCACTACATGAAGTCGAAGTACCGCAAGCACCTGCTAGAGCGAATGATCCTATGCTCAGAAGCTGGAAAGTTGTATCAAGTGGACTTACTCGGCGCAGTGCACATCATCGCCCACGTGTGGAAAAACACTCCGCCACAAGTCATCGCCAACTGTTTTCGACACAGCGGTTTTGTGAGGCCCGAGCATGAAGTAGTAGCTGACGATGGCATCGAGAAGGTGTCTGCCGAATCCACCGACGATGACTGCCCGACTTTCGATGCTGTCCTTCCCACAGATGTGACCTTTCAGGACTACATCGCGATTGATCATGGTGGCACCACGAGTGGTCTCCTGACCGATCAAGAGATTATTAATGATGTCATGGGCGCCCATGAAGACCGCGATTCCGACGAAGAATCATGCGAGGAGATACAGCCGCGACCTCATCGAACCTCACGGGAAGTCTCGGAGGCCGTGTTAATATTAGAGGACGCTTGCTTGAACACTCCCGACAGCTTGCGTGCTGTTGGCCATTTGGAACAGTGAAGAAAAATTGTGATGTCAGCCGTAATCTGAGCGAAAACGCAGACGACAATTACAAATTACTTCAACAAATAAAGGTATGCTTCTGCAGCTTGATTTTAAATGCTGTTTTCCCTGTTCATTCGTTAATTCGGCATTTGGTTAGTTCGGACAGTTTTTCTGGTCCCGTGAAATCCGAATTAACAAGCTTTTACTGTAGATGGTTGAAAGTCTCGCAAAAATGAAAGCACTCCTGAAAATGGTCTTCGTAGATAATGACCTCTGCTCCAACAACTCCTAGCTTTCAGGGGCGGTGCCAGTGGGGGGCTGGAGCCCCCTCCCCCGAAATTCTCGCCTGCCCCCCCTACTTCCCCAGAAGAAAGCAAGCATAGTCAAAGCACAATGCATAAGTTCTGTGCCTCCGTGCCCCCCCTGAAGGAACAGAATTTTCTTTGGTGCCCCTCTCAGAAAAAAAATTCTGGCGCTGCCCTGCTAGCTTTGTCACTGGCGCACCTATTGGTGCATTCAGCCACAATCTAGTTAACAGATACAACCATGGAGCTGCAAATGGCTTCATTCACAGAAAAGTAATCGGCATTTTTATTCTTCTGGCACGAATAATTGTAGGCATGAAAGCAGCTGAAAGAACTAAGCGCATGCCACATGACAGTCTGACTATGAAGTGCACGTACTCCTCCAACGAATAACGATGATAATAAGTTCGCATGAACACGACAACAGAAACAAATGCCAATCGCGATGTGCTTTTGCAAGTGATAAAAACAACTCTGAAACCAATTACATCATAGGCACCATTTTTGCAATGTGAATCTCAAAGGTTGGTGGCAACCGAAAGTACAATATGCGTGTTATTAATAATATGTGGGGTTTAACGTCCCAAAACTACCATATGATTATGAAAGACGCCGTAGTAGAGGGCTCCAGAAATTTAGACCACCTGGGGTTCTTTAACGTGCACCCAAATCTGAGCACACGGGCCTACAGCATTTTCGCCTCTATCGAAAATGCAACCCCCGCAGCCACATGATGTGTGTTGCTTTCACCACTCATATGCTTAATTTTACAGTCAACTCAAGCCAAGCTATGTGTCAAGTCAACTTGGCTGCTTTCTTCCATGGTCGTTTGGCCGGCTCAGAAAACACTTGATGACGTATCATACGGAAACTGTCCTGAAGCTGGGACGTAACAGCAGGGTTCCCCGATGCATTAGATCTTGTGGAAGCTATGCCGAGACCGGTATAAAATGTCATAACAGCTGGGAAAACACAGCAGAGAAAAAACGCTTTGGTGGAACGCTATGGTGGCACTCTACTTGTTGAGTCTGTACTGAAGTTTCTGTGTGTGTGTGTTCTTTCTATAGCCACTGCCACAAGAAGCATAATTTACCTACTTCCATTTTCGCAGGCCGAGTTTTATGATTCAAGCTATGGTCATGTTCGGACAAGCCTTGTGGCCTACTCATCCTACTCACCCACAAACCATCACTTGCAAATCACCACTAGCACCAAGTTTCCAAAGGTACGTGTAGGCTGTAAGATGTGTCATAATATTTCTTCCGTGACACTATGAGAATTTTTTTCTGAGCTTTTATATTGAAATTTTATAGCGTTAGTTTTATGGCACTGAATTCACTGTAGGACGTCACTGTTCAAAAATGTGTTTAAACAGATATTTTATTTTTGCTTCAACTTTGTGTAATATAGCACCTTCACAGCATTCACTCTTTTTAAAAAAAGTCCTTTACGTATAGCCTCTCTTATTGTCGGTCATTATATTTAACATATTCTAGACCAGCAAAATTATGTTCGGGCACAGTAGTTCATTATTGAAGCACAAAAACCTCAATCAAAAAGAAAAAAGGGGGGAAATGTACAGGTACATAATTATTATGAAATGAATATAAGCTACCACCGGTATTTTTTATTTTCCTCATCTTTTCAATGCTTCTAGTTTGCCCTGGAAGTTTATATATAATTCCAATTCCAATGTTTTAACAATATCTTAGTTCTATTTCATGAAAATGAAACTTTATTTAATGTTTGCAAAACTTTGTTATTCCTGACAGGTTGGAGAATACATTATTTTCCATGTTCGGTCCAACTATTACGTCGAATGGTTTTCGTACCTGGTAAGTTACTTGTACTCCTATCTTTAAATAACATACATATGGTTACTACAGTCGACTCCTCTGAAACGGAACTCGAAGGGGTTCCATAAAACTGTTTCATTTATCAGAAGTTTCATCTAAGCAAAGTACACCTATTTAGTGAATCAAAACCTTTATTTAAATTGCATAAACTTCACTGTGCTCATGAGGATAAGTAGGAGAAAAAAAAAAAGGAGTGAAGGGTGGTTTGTTTGGCAAGCTTGAATTGTTTTTTCACAAGATGAGCACCTATGCCAGACAAACAAGCCTGAAATTCTGGACAAGCCTTATGCTCAAAATAGCGCTGCAAAAGTTCAACAGCCTCTTTAGCTGATCGGTCTGGTGGCACCACTACACTGGCACTATTGTCATCACATTCATCGCTGGAAGGTTGATCCTCATCTTGCACTTCGGCAATCATTTCCTCGACAGTCTCCTCACAACAGGTACAAATGTTTTCATCAATTGATTCGTAGTCCTGCAGCGTGAAAGGGGCACAGGGCCCGACCTCACTGATTACTGCCTCAATGTCGGCATCAGCAGGGCTCTCTTCTTCATCAGGTACCCCTCCTTGCACTTGAAAGCCAGCATGATGAAAGCATCTGTATATTGTTGTTGCCTTCACTTGCTCTCAGACACGAGCCAAAATGTGGATCATCATCATCATCATCAGCCTGACTACGTCCACTGCAGGACAAAGGCCTCTCCCATGTTCCGCCAGTTAACCCGGTCCTGTGCTTGCTGCTGCCAATTTATACCCGCAAACTTCTTAATCTCATCTGCCCACCTAACCTTCTGTCTCCCCCTAACCCGCTTCCTTTCTCTGGGAATCCAGTCAGTTACCCTTAATGACCAGCGGTTATCCTGCCTACGCGCTACATGCCCTGCCCATGTCCATTTCTTCTTCTTGATTTCAGCTATGATATCCTTAACCCCCGTTTGTTCCCTAATCCACTCTGCTCTCTTCTTGTCTCTTAAGGTTACACCTACCATTTTTCTTTCCATTGCTCGCTGCGTCGTCCTCAATTTAAGCTGAACCCTCTTTGTAAGTCTCCAGGTTTCTGCTCCGTAGCTAAGTACCGGCAAGATACAGCTGTTATATACCTTCCTCTTGAGGGATAGTGGCAATCTACCTGTCATAATTTGAGAGTGCTTGCCGAATGTGCTCCACCCCATTCTTATTCTTCTAGTTACTTCAATCTCGTGGTTCGGCTCTGCGGTTATTACCTGCCCTAAGTAGACATAGTCTTTTACAACTTCAAGTGCACTATTACCTATCTCGAAGCGCTGCTCCTTGCCGAGGTTGTTGTACATTACTTTCGTTTTCTGCAGATTAATTTTAAGACCCACCTTTCTGCTCTCCTTGTCTAACTCCGTAATCATGAGTTGCAATTCGTCCCCCGAGTTACACAGCAATGCAATGTCATCGGCGAAGCGCAGGTTACTAAGGTATTCTCCATTGACTCTTATCCCTAACTGTTCCCATTCTAGGCTTCTGAAAACCTCCTGTAAGCACGCGGTAAATAGCATTGGGGAAATTGTGTCCCCCTGCCTTACACCCTTCTTGATTGGTATTCTGTTGCTTTCTTTATGAAGCACTATGGTAGCAGTTGATCCCCTGTAGATTTCTTCCAGAATGTTTATATATACTTCATCTATGCCCTGATTCCGCAGTGTTTGCATGACGGCTGATATTTCTACTGAATCAAACGCCTTCTCGTAATCTATGAAGGCTATGTATAGGGGTTGGTTATACTCTGAGCATTTCTCTATTACCTGATTGATAGTATGAATGTGGTCAATATTTGAGTAGCCTGTTCGAAATCCTGCTTGTTCCTTTGGTTGATTGAATTCTAATGTTTTCTTTACTCTGTTAGTAATTACCTTTGTAAATAGGTTGTATACTACAGAGAGCAAGCTGATCGGCCTGTAGTTCTTCAAGTCCTTGTCATCTCCTTTCTTATGTATTAAGATGATGTTAGCGTTCTTCCAAGACTCTGGTACTCTTCCCGTCAGGAGACACCTCGTAAACAGGGTGGCTAGTTTTTCTAACACAATCTGTCCTCCATTCTTCAGCAGATCTGATGTTACCTGATCCTCACCAGCAGCTTTGCCCCTTTGCATGCCCTCCAAAGCTTTTCTGACTTCTTCTATCATTACTGGTGGGGTGTAATCTGGGTTACTGCTAGTTCTTATAGTATTAAGGTCGTGGTTGTCTCGGCTACTGTACAGATCTCTGTAAAACTCCTCCGCTATTTTAACTATCCTATCCATATTGGTAGTTATTTTGCCTTCTTTGTCCCTTAGTGCATACATCCGACTTTTGCCTATCCCAAGTTTCCTCTTCAATGCTTTGACACTTCCTCCGTTTTTCAGAGCGTGTTCAATTCTCTCCATGTTATACCTTCTTACATCGCATACCTTACGTCTATTAATCAACTTCGAAAGCTCTGCCAGTTCTATTTTGTCTGTTGTACTTGACACTTTCATGATTTGACGCTTCTTAATTAGGTTCTTCGTTTCCTGGGAAAGCTTGCCAGTGTCCTGTCTAACTACCCTGCTTCCAACTTCCACTGCACACTCCGTAATGATACTCGTCAGATTATCATTCATTGTATCTACGCTAAGGTTGGTTTCCTCACTAAGAGCCGAGTACCTGTTCTGCAGCGACACTCTGAATTCCTGTACTTTCCCTCTCAGTGCTAGCTGATTGATTGGCTTCTTGCGTATCAGTTTCTGTCGTTTCTTCTTCAAGTCTAGGCGAATTCGAGACCGTACCATTCTATGGTCACTGCATCGTACCTTGCCAATCACTTCCACATCCTGCACGATTCCAGGGTGTGCACTCATTATAAAGTCTATTTCGTTCTTATTTTCGCCATTAGGGCTCCTCCATGTCCACTTGCGGTTTTCTCGTTTTGGGTAGAAGGTATTCAGAATCCGTAAATTATTGCGTTCGGCGAATTCTACTAGTAGCTCTCCTCTGGCGTTTCTAGTACCGATGCCATAATCTCCTACTGCCTCCAGCCTGCTTCTTCCCTACCTTTGCATTAAAGTCGCCCATCACTATAGTATACTGTGTTTTTACCTTACTCATTGCCGATTCCACGTCTTCATAGAAGCTTTCAACTGAAGCGTCATCATGGCTGGATGTAGGCGCATAAGCCTGTACTACCTTCATTTTGTATCTTTTATTCAGTTTAATTTTGATACCTACCACCCTTTCATTAATGCTATAGTATTCCTCTATGTTGCCAGCTATGTTTCTGTGAATTAGGAACCCCACTCCCAGTTCTCTTCTGTCTGCCAAGCCCCTGTAGCAAAGGACGTGCCCATTCTGTAGCACCGTATAGGCCTCATCTGTCCTCCTAACCTCACTGAGCCCTATTATATCCCATTTAACACCCTCTAGCTCCTCGAATAGTACAGCTAGACTTCCCTCACTAGATAAGGTTCTAGCATTAAACGTTGCCAAGTTCAGGTTCCAATGGCGGCCTGTCCGGATCCAGAGATTCTTAGCACCCTCTGCTGCGTTGCAAGTCTGACCGCCGCCGTGGTCAGTTGCTTCGCAGCCGCTGGGGACTGAGGGCCGTGAGTTATTTGACGTAAGCATGTGGGAGGTAGTGGCCAGATACTGCACCAGGGTGGCCAATCCTTCTCTGGTGAGGGAGTGCGTTCTCGGCGGTGTTTGCCGGTGAGGCCACACCCCAGGCCTCTTAATGCAGTTCCATCAACACGCGGATTTTTTTTTTAATCCGGTTGGGAACTGCGCGGTACCGGGATTTGAACCACGGACCTCTTGCATGCGAGGCGGATGCTCTAACCACTACGCCATCGCCGCAGCCTGTGGATGCTGCCAATAAATGTGGATGGCTGCCAGTAAATCTATGCTGTAGCATTTCCCGCTGTCTGCACAAAGCAGCAATCGATGAAGCAATTGTCTGCGGTAACGAACTTTAATGTTCTGAATAACTCCTTGATCCCTCGGCTGGATCACTGCCGTTGCATTGGCAGGCAAGAACTCCAGAGTGATGGCTTGGAGTCTTTCAACCTGACCGTGGGGTGGGCAATTATCCACGATGGAGACAACCTTCCTGCCTTGCCTCGTAAATCTTGTGTCTTCCTCCCGTAGCCAGTTTTCGAAAATGGCCATGGCCATCCACGCTTTTCCGTTGGCATTGTACGCAACGGGAAAGTGTCAAACACCTTTGAAACAACGTGTGTGTCTTGATTTTTCTATTACCAACAGCTTCAATTCCTCATCTCCTGCTTTGTTTGCACCCACTAGCACAGTACTTGATGCGATCTTTACTGCGTTTTCCTCCACTACAGGCTTCGCCTTTGAAGGTGAGAGTCTTTGATAGAAGCGCCTTATAAAAAAGACCAATCTTGTTGATGTTGAAGACGTCTCGTGGCTCAAAGCTCATCAAAATTTCCTTAAGCCGCCCCTTTTGCCAGTCAGTGTAAATGTCCCTGTTGACTGCAGCACTCTCACCTGAGATTGCTTTGAAGATTAGGCCATTGCGTGTTTTGAAGCGACTGAGCCATTTGTCGCTTAGGACGAAGTTCTCAACACCCGTGTGCATGGCAATCTCTAGAGCTTTCTGCTCGAGAACTCGTCAATTATGGGTAAATTGGAACTCCGTGCACACTTGAACCACAGAAAAATAACTTTTTCTAGTTGTTCATAAGACGTCGTCCGCATTTGTTTAGATGTAAAGGTCCCGTTCTTTACAGCGCCTTCAATCTTTTCTCTGCCTTTGCAAATCCGCGACAGCGTCGATTTCGGGATGTTGTATTTTTTCGCTACTTTCGTCTTAGGCAGGCTGCTTCGATCGAGCTCCTGAAGAATTTTCAGCTTTTTTTCAAGCGAGAGTGCATGGTGCGGCCGCTTCCTTTCCATCAGGCTGAAATAACACCTTGGTTCACTGCACTTAGCTGCACGAATAGGCCTAACACACAACTCACTCGCCAACTCGGCTCCCACAGCCATTACAAGCATTGGCTACTGGATTGGCTTGTCTCGAAGTGCTGTCATGGTTGTGAGACTACCTTTGGCCTGAGCAAGTTTATGCTGTGTTTAGAGTTTGTACCACTTTACCGTAGGTGACCAATAAGCACCGTTTCTATTAACCGATGAATTATACTGCTCAACACATATAAATCCAGCCATATGAGCCCATTTAGTTCGTTAATGAGGCATTTTTGTTTAAGCGAGTTTCGTTTATAGAAAGTTCACTGTATGTGGCAAACGTTTTGAAATTTTTCATTTTGTAGACGAATAAAATGGTTTCTTATAAGTCAATGGCATGTATGTGGTTGATATGAAAGAAGTGAATGGCATGTATGTGGTTGATATGAAAGGTTTTTAAATATATAAAAACAGCCATTATGGGTTCAGTTGACAATTTTAGGTGTTGCATGAACATCTAGATTTATTAATTCACAAAAATTGATTTGTGTTCTGAAGCCCAGTCTTTTCAGACTGAGGTGGGGACGTGTCCACGTCGGTACTTTCATCCTTAGTCTCATGGCGTCATCGTGGACCTTCTAGACTGCCCTTAGCTGATCTTGATAAGAAGCGCTTTGCACCATCTTCTGCCAGTAAAGCCATTGTTCATTGGGATTGGATAGCCTCCAAAATAGTTCAATTTGTTGCTTGGTGTATTGGTGCATAATAACTTAACAAAAGAATAAATTTTATGTCGCCCGCTACGCGCTAAGCGCGTCCTGCAGGACTAAAATAAAGTTTTTTCATTCCATTCCATTCTGTCCGATATGACCATATGCATGTACATACTGAACTATGTTTTGTTCTCAACGTAAACCTCAAATTACAGCCTGTGTCAAACTAGTGTTGCCACTTCAACAGGCCTCAATTTTGTTGTGTGTGAAGTTGTACCTTTAAAGTGTACACATCTTGCATCAGAAACTTTTCCCTACATAAAGCAATGAAAACCATGTGGTAGCATGGGGGGAGACCAGCTGCTGTACACGTAATAAAATACAGCTGTTCATATTTTTTCTTTTCTTAAAGGGGTACTGACACAAAAACTGTGGCCTGGCGTTTTTCTGATGCAATGCGTTGCTGGGGGCGTGTTAGTCATGACACGACACATCATTTGCTGCAGCACGTGACAGATAATTAATCCCTCATTATCAATATAGTTGCCCCTCATTATTTTTGGTTTGAGAGATTTTGAAAAACTGGTTGCAACTGTCGCCACCTAGCATGTGCAGCTCTTGACTACGTCAGCACACAGCTATGACGCACTTCCGCAAGGTTCGCATCAAGAATTACTTTAGAATAGGAAACAGGACTGGAATGTCGCCAAACACAAAACTTTAAAAGCGTGCGCCACGGCAACGCACTCGCAACCAGCTGCCTAGAAATATCAACTTCGGGAACTAACGCGGCAAAAGAAAAATGGCGGCTAAGACGTCATCATAACTTGTTTTGTTGACCGTGGCGTGGTGACGTGAGTAAAGTAGGGGGTCACCTCGGGGTCTTCTCTGATGGTGTCTATAGCGCTATGGAGTCAGTCACTCACGCAAACTTCAAAATTAATTTAAAATACCTTCCAAGCTATATTCGTTGTTGATATCTTGCAGATAATTACGAATGTTTACGAGAATCGACCCCGCAGGATATCTCGGCTCCAAAGTTTTGTGTCATTACCCCTTTAATGCATACAAGTGTAGCTTGTGGCTTGTTCTGTCTGATACGACCTTGTTATGCCTTGCTTTTGGTTCTATAATCCCACCCACATTACATTATGTGACAAATTATGTGGGCATGGTGGTGGTACATTACAGATCATTTCAAAGGGCATCATCTTGCTGTCTGGTCAAGAAAAAATGACTTCAAGCATCAAGGCCTTTGCAGTAACCCTATCCCCTGAGATGGCACCTACAGCTACCATTGTCATCTATGACTTGGCGAGAGGCAGCGAAGTTGTTGCTGAAAGCCTGACTTTTCCTGTTGATGGAATATCCAGAGACAGGGTAATCTTGCAACTAAGTCAAACTGCTTCTTTTGCTATTAGCCTGGTCTGATCTGTGTGCATGAGCCCTGGAAGCTATACAACCATGACTATAGCAGGCGTTACCTTGGGTCAGCACACCTTTTCAATTATGAACTTTATAAAAATGAGACGCGTATGGGAAAAAAGGTTCTCTTATATTACATATGGCTATTGTTAATCAACTTTTTGGGGAGTATTACAGTCTGGACATAGTGTAGTGGCAAAGTAAAGGCTTTTGAATTGATCTGAAATGTTAACATAATACTCTATTGCAGTTCAACATGACCCTCAACAACCGAAAGGACAAAACGGGACACACTATTGAAGTAGCCATTTATGGAGACCCAGGAACATACGTGGCACTGTCTGCTGTTGACCGCACTCTCTACAACATGCAAGCAGGCACAGAGATCAGTTATTCTGAGGTAACATTACTGCTTACACCCTTTCATTTGCTCATAAGAGGGATCATACACATCATTTGAGGTTTGAACATGTCGCGTCCTCTAGCCAATGCTTCTGTATGGAGCTCGAAAAAACGAGAATAATATGTCGGTCAGGGAGGCTACTGGTAGAGAAGGTCTTCCATCCTCCATCTGAGCTGTCTAGCCCAGACCAGGAACTAGCTGGATCTCGCAATGAAGTTGTTTCATTCGTTCCTTGTGTTTTGAATGCATTCCAATAAAAATGCATGTATTCTTTTTATTATAATAAGGTCACCAGGTTTCATTGTGCATCAGAATGAGACTTGTTAAATGAGGCACTTATGAAAATTAGTTGACAGCAGCTGAAACGTTGTACACTTTTTCAGGAAATCTATTTACTTTGTCATTTGGAGACCTTGCTTTATTTGTCTTCTTATGCCCAGAAACAACTAGGCTTCGTTGCATTGTTTCCAAAGCCAGTTCGATAGCTTATATCAGATAATATATTTCTTGTGCAATCTTTTTTCTTGCAATTTCGATAGATATTTTGTAAGTAGGCCATTTTTATCCACCCTTTCAAACTTTTGCCCAAGCTACTTTATGTCACCTTGGGAATGCAAAAAAAAAAATACAGTGCACATGCATGGTGACCATTTTAACGCACAGCAGGCTTACCAGAAGTGTACATATTTTTCCTGTATTTGGTGGAACTGTTGTTTATAAAAAAGCATGGATTTTCTAAGTAATGTTACACATACTTCATTTCATATATAGCCAGCAGGCAATGCTGCACAAGCTGTGCAAGTGGGGCAGTCATATAAATCTCACTCTGCAATTTTTTCAAAAAAATTTGTTCTTATTTGTCACATATTTTCTGAATATTAAACCACTTTGTGTAGTACTGCAACTACAGTTTATACATGCTAATCTCTGTCTATGAAGTGTGGAAGCTTGGGCAAGTTGGTAGGACATAACTGAATGCAGGAACAGCGCAACCTAGAAGTAGTTACTTCGTAACTATGAAAGCGAAAGAAACAAGGACAGAAAAGAGCGCTGCTCTTTTCTGCAGCGCTCTTTTCTGTCCTTGTTTCTTTTGCTTCCGTAGTTACGAAGTAACTACTTCTAGGTTGCGCTGTTCCTGCATTCAATCTCTGTCTACTTGCATATTTTTGTTCACCTTTGGGCTTTCAGTATGCTGTGCAAAATGTTTTCATTGCGAGTGCAAAGGATGCACTATTTCTACTGGTCGCATAAGCATATTTTTCTGGTCTTTGTTGGTAGACAGATTGAGACCTTTTGACACTGTTGGCATAATGAATATGTCACATAGTAGATTGTCGATAATTTTAACTCCGAGGGATGTCAGGATTTTGTTTGTGTTATCACAAGTTCTGACATATATGAATCGGGGCAACATACCAACTGGCATTGTGATGTTCATTGTTTCCCAGTGCTGCAGCAACATCATAGGCAGCTCTGCATGATTGTCAGTAAAGTTATTGGATAATAGTAATAGTACTACAAACTTGTACAGATTTGTTCTCTTTTCCTTTCTTTCCTGATTCCGCTAACTTGTGCAATAGTTTGCCCTGAGGAAGTTGTGTAAACAAATAATGTATGTGATTTCCAGCTATTTTTAGACAGATACTGTGACAACTATAATTTTGTTTGTTAGTTGGCCATTATTATATGTTTGTGCGTGGAGTTATTTATTGTGCCCTTCCTGTAACAATCCTCAAGAGAGGGTTAGGAGTATGATTAAAGAAAATTTAGAATATCAATAAATTATTGGTACAGTTGACTCCTGATAATTCGAAGTTGGTTAATTTGAATTTTTGGTTAACTAGAAGTCATCAAGTGGTCCCATCAATTTTGCATGCATGCCTATAGGAAAAAATGCTCAATAATTCAAAGTTCAAAGCCCGTAATGTTGGTTAATTAGAAGTTATTTTTCAGTCGGGAGCCTTGAGGCGACCATGTGTTTTAATAAAATGAATTTTTCGTGTGCCAAGACCGCCAAGACAGCTGTCACACTGCGCTGTTTTCGCTATCCCCACTGGCCGTAGTGCCACGGTTCATGAAGCAGCCATCTTGTTCAGTGAACACCAAGACATCGCAGTGATCGCATCGGCTAACTAGGTCTTTCGTTGTGTGTCGATTGTTGTGTGTCGAGTGCTTCAGCCGCACGCAAGGTTGAAGTACAGTGTTCTAGTTAAATCATATTTGCAAGATGTTTCAGCGCGCGAACAAAGGAAAAAGGACAGGGTAGACAGAAAGAGCGCTGACTTCCAACTAACTTTATTTCACAGAGTGGCAAGAATATATACTGCTAAAAAGGATGATACCAGAGCATGAAGGTAAAATGCACGCTAATCTACACATCAGTTACAAAACACGTGTGACAGGTCCTCTATTGCCTCAAAGCCGAGCTAGGTAATCACGTTCAGCCGGTGATAAAGCAATCGATGATGTGCTTACACATTTATCTCCTAGCAAGTGTATTTTTTCGGCTTCAATAATTTCTCGGGTAAGCTGGTCCCTGTGGTTTTGCGGTTCTTCCTCGTTCAATGTTTAAAGTGAAAGCTATGCAGGCAATGCATGCAGTCTCTTTTCAACGAGAAAGATGAGATTGGTCTGGATAAGCTTAAGAAGCGTGCAAAAACTCTTACCGGGGCCCTGGGGTTTCAAAAGCTTTCGAAGGCGATAGATAGTTGCAAAAAGCTTAGCCTTGACCTGTTCTTTTCTGCGAAAACTCACAAAATTGACTGCCCATTGCGGGTCATTGTAACAGAAAGGGGGACCTGGCAAAAGTCTGTAGCACTTTTCTTGCAGGAAAAGCTAAAACATATAACAATAGACGATCCTTTTTTGGTCAAGAACTCTGACGCTGTTATTGATATTATTGGACGAACTAACACAGGACTCCAGGCAATGTCTGTGGATATTAAGGACTTGTATTACTCCTTGCCGCATGACCAACTACTTAAATGTGTACAGGAATCCATAGACAGCTTAGGATCATCAGCGTTTCAAACGCGTACTGGAATTCACAACAGCAGCTTATTAGAATTACTCAGTTTTTATTTGAAGGCCACCTTTGTATCATGGGAGGACAAAAGCTACTTACAAAAAAGTGGAATATGTATTGGTTCATGCTTGGCACCCATTCTTAGTGACATATTTCTAGCACATCATGATCGTGTCTTGTCAAACAAGCTTGACGACTCTGTAGTTTTTAAAGTTTGCCGTTTTGTTGATGATTACTTAGTGTTGTTGAAATGCGATAGTCAAAATTTTCAGACCGTTTCTTCTGACGTGTTGACTGTTTTCCGAGAGTGCCTGAAACCACTAGTTCTAACCCATGAATCACCCACTGATAACAACCTGAAGTTTCTAGATTTGAAGCTTTTGTTAGACTCCCGACATGTTTGCTGGATGTATGAACCAAGGAGCGGCAAGCCTCTTCTGCCTTTCAGCTCAGCTCACTCTAAATTGGTCAAGCGGGGCATCGCTAACCTCTGCCTTGTCAATGCCTTAAAGAAGTCATGCCCCCACATGGTACACCACAGCTTTGCTCTACAAGTAGAGCGGCTTACCAAAGCTGGTTACCCCGCACATGTTCTCGTTTCGGTGGCGGAAAAGCTGGTCACTGTCTTGAAGTGAGGCGACAAACCGGATAAGCGAAACAGTGTCAGAAAGAGCCGGCCTGTCGTACTGCTTTACGTGCACGACGTATCACACAGGCTAAAAAAGATTGCTCGAGACGCCAACGTTTTTGTGGTTTTTTCTGCCCCGGAAAAATTGCAGAGGCTTTGCAAACGGGTCAATGCACCTCGTGCAAATTCTGCCTCGTGCTCTGTCGCGCACAGGACACGCTACGTCCCATGCGCAGTGGGAGTTGTTTACTTGATGCCACTGACGTGTGGGTGCATCTATGTCGGGCAAACCGGCAGGTGCATAAATGACCGCCTCCGAGAACACCGAAACAATGTGCACAATGTGGTACAAGGGCATCTTGGCATTCATTGCCGAGATTGTGGATGCACCCCTCTCTTTGATCAGTGCTCAATATTGGCAAGGCACAGGGACCAGCTTACCCGAGAAATTATTGAAGCCGAAAAAATACACTTGCTAGGAGATAAATGTGTAAGCACATCATCGATTGCTTTATCACCGGCTGAACGTGATTACCTAGCTCGGCTTTGAGGCAATAGAGGACCTGTCACACGTGTGTTGTAACTGATGTGTAGATTAGCGTGCATTTTACCTTCATGCTCTGGTATCATCCTTTTTAGCAGTATATATTCTTGCCACTCTGTGAAATAAAGTTAGTTGGAAGTCAGCGCTCTTTCTGTCTACCCTGTCCTTTTTCCTTTGTTCGCGCGCTGAAACATCTTGCAAATATGACTACGCACCAACTAGCCCAAGTTTCCATTCTAGTTAAAGTCTGGGTGAAGTTGGAACAGCGCCACTAGATGCTGGCAGAGCAGAACGCTCAAACGCACACATAACACTGTGTGTGTTTGCGTGTTCTGGCATCCACGTCGAGTTGCGTTTTTCAAACATAGCATTATAAACTAACTAGCCCACTAAAGCACTCTGGGTTGATTCCGCACGTGTTTCCACAGCTCATTATTGTATCGTGTTTAGGCGCGCCTGAGCGAGCGCGCGTGCGCAGGCAGTCTACTGCACACGCTATCTGTTTCCTTCTCTCCGCCTTGCACTGTATAAAACGTGCGCACAATAAACCAAGGTAATTCTTTGCTGGGAGAAGGCTGGCATTGGTTCTTGATAAGCACGAAACATGGTGTCAGAAGTGGCCACGGGCGAGCCTCGGCATTGAAAGGCGCTACCACGACCACAGCGGAACTGGACGGAAGCGGTATGGAAGTTTTGCTGAAACCGCCCGAGCATCTGCGGCTGAATGGCGATATTAGCAAGAATTGGCGCCTGTTCAAGCAAAAGTTTGAGCTGTTTTTGACTGCTTCAGGGCCAGCGGCATCCAAGGAAGTGCCAACGCCGGGTCCCAACAAGCTCGCACTGCTGCTCAGCATAGCCGGCGACGACGCTCTCGAAGTGTACAACAACTTCTCCTTCGACCAAGGTGAGGACTGGAATGATTACGCCACAGTAATCAAGAAGTTCGATGAGTATTTTGCCGAGCAGCTAAATGAAGTGCATGAGCGCTACGTGTTTCGTCAACGCGTTCAAGACGAACGCGAGCCTACGGAACACGTTCTAAGAGACCTGCGAAAGCTGGCGCAGTCCTGCAACTTTGGCACAATGACAGAATCAATGATTAGGGATCAGCTTGTGTTTGGAACGAAATGTGACAAAGTACGCGAAAAGCTTCTTCGTGACAACAAGCTGACTCTTGTGACAGCAGAACAGCTATGCAAAGCTGCCGAAGTCTCCGCCGCCCGAAATGACATGTGGACCCGAGAGCGACAAGTCGACCCAGTTAAGGTGAGGCCTAGAGGCGCTGAACAACCCGCTGAGTTTAAGGGCCATAGGTGTGGGCGAATGCATCGTCCTCCTCGGAAATGCCCAGCATTTGGACGCATGTGCAGAAAATGCGGGGGAAAAAAACACTTTGCCGTCCGTTGCAAAACCAACAAGCAGGTCGCTGAAGTTGAGGACAGCGACGAAGATTTCCAGATTCTGGAAGTATCTGTAGATGCCATTTTGCAGCAAAAAAAACTGGATCGTTCAAGCCCATGTCGGTCATCACGTACTACACCTAAAGGTCGACACTGGCGCCCAAGCAAATCTGCTGCTGTACAGT
Organism: Rhipicephalus annulatus; assembly: GCA_013436015.1. Lineage (NCBI taxonomy): Eukaryota > Metazoa > Arthropoda > Arachnida > Ixodida > Ixodidae > Rhipicephalus > Rhipicephalus annulatus. The sequence goes on from WOVY01005509.1 coordinate 68,439, forward strand.
GTGTAAAAAAAATTGCAGCCCACGTCGCGATTAAGGGCCAGCAGCTCTGTTCTACGTACGTATCACGGAGGAATCATCAAACACCTGGGTATTGTCACTGTAAAACTGGCGCTCTTCACCAAAGCAACCGACATCGACTTCTTTGTCGTCAAGAAAGGACGTCAAGCGCTGTTAGGACTACTAGCAAGTGAGCTGCTCGGCTTGTTCTCACGCTCGGTGAACGCAGTTTCTACGACTACAAGTGAGCAGGTCGTCAAGCAGCTCCAAGAAGTGTTCAGCGGCACGGGATGTCTTCAACGGCAATACCGGATGGTGCCGCGGGACGACGCCGTTCCTGTCGTCCAGTCAGCTCGACGGGCGCCCCTGGCACTACAAGGGCCCCTCAAACAGTAACTCGACCGCATGGAAAAGGCAGGCATCGTTGCCAAGGTACAAGAGCCTACGGACTGGGTGAGTCCTTTGGTAATTACCAGGAAAAAGGATGGCAAATTGAGAGTGTGCATGGACCCCAGAAAAATTAATGAATGCCTGAAGCGAGAACATTTTGAAATGCCACGCCGAGAAGTTATTGAGGCTGAGCTTGCGGGCGCAACCATTTTTTCTCGCTTGGATGCAACTTCAGGGTTTCATCAAATACCGCTGCACGAAGAGACTTCAAAAATATGCACGTTTGCCACTCCATTTGGGCGTTATCGCTTTCTGCAACTTCTCTTCGGAATAACCTCGGCGTCGGAAGTTTTTCAAAAAACGGTTAGTCAGATTTTCGAGTCCATACCAGGTGTATGCGTGTACGTCGACGACATTCTTATTTGGGGCGCGACAAGGGACGAGCACGATGAAAGGCTTCGGGCTGTCTTGGAAGCAGCGCTAAAAGCGGGGCTAACACTCAATGCTGCAAAGTGCGACATAGGAGTGTCCGAAGTTTGTTTCCTCGGCGATATCATATCCGCAAAAGGAATACAGCCAAGCCCTGAATCCATAAACATTATGCGGAATATGCCACCACCGACTGACAAGCATGGCGTACAACGCATGCTAGGCGTGGTGAATTATTTTTCCAAGTTCGTCCCAGCACTAGCTGAGAAGACTCTGCAAATGCGACAGCTAGTGAAAAAAGATGCCGCGTTCGAATGGAATGCCAATCACGCCAAGGAATGGGAACAACTCTGCACCTGTTTGAGCAAGAAGCCGGTGCTTGCAATTTTCGATCCTGAGCGAGACACAAAGATAACGTCCGATGCGTCGAAGAATGGCATAGGTTCCGCGCTAATGCAGCGTTATGATAACGCGTGGAAGCCAGTCGCTTATGCCTCGCGCGTGTTGACCGAGGCCCAGAAAAGGTATTCCCAGATCGAAAAGGAGGCGATGGCTGTTGTTTTCGGGTGCGAGAAATTCTATTACTTTGTGTACGGGCGTACCATTGCACTTGAAACGGATCACCGCCCGCTGATTGCTATCGCACAGAAAGCTATCGGCGACATGCCACCGAGATTGCAGCGTTTTTTCTTGCGTTTGCTGTAATACCACTTCCACCTGCAGTTCGTCCCCAGTAAAGAATTGGTTTTGGCCGACCTGCTGTCGAGGGCTTCCGTTGGACCACCAGACGAGGAGGCGGACGAAGACGTCGAGATTCATGCCGTTACAACTGTGCAGGCACTAATCAGCGAGGCCACGCAAGTACGACTGGCAAGGGAGACTCAAAACGACAGGTACTTGAGAACTGTCCTTGAGTGCCTGCAAAACAGGCAACCCGTGGACAAAGAACTCAAACCCTTCGCCGGAGAACTCTCGGTGGTCAACGGCGTATTGCTCAAAGGATGCAAAGCTGTTATACCGCAAAGAATGCGCTGTTAGATGTTGAACAGAATTCATGATGGGCATATGGGAATAAACAAGTGCAAATCCCAAGCCCGCCGTTTAGTTTTCTGGCCAGGACTTTGCGCAGACGTCGAACAGGTTGTCAAGAATTGCGCAACTTGCAGAAAATATTCTTACAAACAAGGAAGTGAGCCTCTCACGATGAGACCAGTGCCGGAGCATGCGTGGTTTAGAGTGGGTGTCGACATTTTTCACTACGCCGGGGAAGCATTCGTGTGTGCGTATGACTCGCTATTCAATTTTCCAGAGGTAGAGCCTCTGTACGACACATTGGCTGCTACAGTTATCGAAAAGCTAAGCGCGATATTTGCACGATACGGAATACCGGGGGAAGTGTGCACCGACAACGGGCCGCAGTTTGCTAGCCGAGAATTTGCAGCATTCTCAAGAAAGTTTGACTTCAAGCATACCACATCGAGTCCCTTGTTTCCGCGATCAAACGGTCTGGCAGAGAAAGGAGTGCAAATAGTGAAGAGAATTCCGAAAAAGACGAAGGAAGGAAACGATGATTTCTGGTTGGGACTTTTGAATTACAGGGCCAGCCCATTGGACGACGGCCGGTCCCCAGGAGAGCTGCTTCAAGGTCGGCGGCTACGCACGCCCCTGCCCGATTTCAACGAGGTCCCACACATGGCCGTACAGAAACACAGCTGTGCACGCCGAATGGGTCATCCACTCAAGCCATTAGCTGAAGGGCAGGTCACCCGCATACGTGGTAAGAACTGGGCAACAAAGGCCAAGGTGGTCAGCATGACGCGACCGAGGTCGTACCACGTTGTCACGGAAGACGGCAACGTTTTTCGGTGTAATCGACAGCACCTGCTCGCAACTACTGAGCCCTTCCACCCCTCCGCCGAAGACTTGGCCGATGAGAACGCCGATGCACCGATAGAGCAAGCTCCACCTCTGGTCCCGCGTTCGGAGGAGCCGCAAGTGCCCAGAAGATCGACCCGAGATAGGAGAGCACCTCGTCGACTAAGCTACGATGACAATTTTGTGCAAATTCCATAGTTACGTTCTCTCTTGATGTTTATTTTGTTTTTCCTTCAGAGAAAGGAGGATGTATCGTGTTTAGGCGCGCCTGAGCGAGCGCGCGTGCGCAGGCAGTCTACTGCGCACGCTATCTGTTTCCTTCTCTCCGCCTTGCACTGTATAAAACGTGCGCACAATAAACCTAAACCAAGGTGATTCTTCGCTGGGAGACGGCTGGCATCGGTTCTTGATAAGCACGAAACAATTATGAGTGTTGTGGGGGCGAGGTTTGATAATAGCAACTTGCAGCCCCTACCGATGCTTGACCTCGTGGCGAAAGTCGACACTCGTGAAAGAGGTTGACCAGGGAGGCAACGCCAAGCAAGACATCGCACGAAAGTACGGCGTTAGGCCAACACGCTCTCAAATTTTAAGTGAGAACAGATGAACTTGAGGACGATAGTTTTGGGGCCATTCTATTGACGCCCGTTTTGAAAAATTCATCATCATGGACAGTAACTTCAATGCATGCGTTCGACTAACAAACCGAAAAGTTGTGCCATGGTTTGCCTAGTGGACGATGACAACGACGACATATAATCGAACCGCCACCGAGGATTACCGTTGTTGCTGTGGGTCTTGCTCTTGCACTGCGGTTTTTATGTTTGGTTGAAGAAGACAATCCTGAAGAAGCATTTCGACAAGCGTAGTGCTTGCAAAACTTGCTAGTCGCAGCCAGGGTCGGCAAGATAAGCTGACGGACTATTTTCTTAGAGAACTGTCAGGTTTGAAGCAATAAAAGTGCAGATTTTTGTGCATTTTGCTTGATTTCAAGTTCGTTTAATTCAGTTTTTTCAGTTATTGTGAATTTTATATTAACAGGAGTCGATTGTGCTCATTATTCTACAAGGCATGCATGCAGGCGTAGAGATAGGATAAAATATGTTGTGGGACCCGGAACAGCTTGTAGCTCCTTACAATTTTTAAAATACTTTTTACAGGGCATCAGTTTACTGTGTCAAAAGTGACTTGAAGAGGCATTCTGCATTTGAGAGGCCAAGGCCAGGCCCTCTCGGGTTTTTTTTTTTTTCTTTCTCAGTCACCATGCGATTCGGGTTGTGCGGTTTTGTTAGTTTGGCCGTTTTGTAGGCAGGTAGTCATCTTTATTTGCGACTGTTAGTTTCATAGAAATGTGTGTATGTTCATTCAGAATCAACGAAAGCAGCACTTATTTTCAGACATGGAAAAGCAAAAAAATGTTGCAATCTCTTCATACTTTGTGCCACTGTATATTAACTTCTTAAAGTATCAACTAAAGAGGTGATGCCCTCATATGCAGACACTTGTCAGGTGAGGTTAAGGATAGGTTAAAATGTTCCTGGCTAGGGCACCAACAAATGCAATGAAAGAGACCAACGAATACCAGCAAGTTTCGTGGCCGTGGGTGGTAGAAAAGTTTTTATGGGGGTGTATTTTAATGGCTATACGTTGAGGTATCAGGATGGAGTACTAATTTTGGTGTACTCTTTTCAGGTGCTAAGGAAGATGAACTCGTTTGACAATGTGATAAATGGCACATTAACTCAGGAATGGTTTTCGAGAGACGGTAATAGCTACAGCTACGTGTGCTTCCCATCATCCACCTATGGGCTGGACTCAAACAGGACATTTGAGGTGAGCTGTAATCTTAATTTCTTGCATATTTGGGGACATTGTGAACAAAAATGCTGCAATTAGGAGAGGCAATATTTGTGATTTTCAAAGAAGATCACAAATATTGTGAGACGAGGATTAATGTGTTCCACAGAGTAAGAAGATACCTTTCTTTTAGTTCATAAATGAGCTGTGTATGTGGCTCGTGCTTTGTGAATAACTAGCTCATTCACTTTCTAACAGTTTGTTTTTCGGTTTGTTTGATTACTCAGTTTGCAGGATTGCTGGTCTTCAGCGATTCTAATGTCACCCGCATGAGAGGTAAGGACTTTCTAATGATGCTGGTTTCCTTGTTTCTTTTTTCTGCCTTTTTGCGGTCATGAATTGTGCATTGAGGTGCTCACCATGTAGAATCTTATCCATTAAATTATTTGTGTTTGTCATTTGTGTGAAACATATTGGACAACGTGGGCTAATGTATTACTAGGGTTGCCACGTTTGTCCGGGACCATTGGTTTAAAGATGTTAACAAATAATGTGACAATATTTCAAGCACATGCTTCATGTGACTGAAATTTATTAAAAGTCTTTACATAAAACTAGATATGCATCAATTATTTTTCAGCCCTTTCTGTTCTGTGTTTTCTGGCCAGAAATTGTAGAAAAATACAAATCTTTTTTATTTGCACAATTGATTACACCCATTATGAAACAACAACAAAAAAAACTAATGAGAGTCACTTCATTTGCTAAGTAGATGCAAGATATGTACGCTCAAGCGTCTATGTAATGAACTCAGACATAGCAAATTATTGTTTATAATAAATTAAAGAATAGTCTTTTAATAGTTATAGTGTTATAAGTGTACCTTTATGACAAATTTTGAATATAACGAACCCCTTTTTCATGTAAAGTGCAGCTTTGCGATAATGAGGTTTGAGTGTACATATTTTTTTAATATCTGGACTTGATTTATCCCCCTTCTTCTTTACATGACCCAGTATTTAGTAGCATATGTTACGCTTGCTTCTGCGCTGGCCTTATTATCAACCACTCAGCTGGCTGATTCTATATAAAACCTGTGCATACTGGCACTCCGACCACTGTCAGAAGTGTGCAAAACATGGCTAAGCATGGACATCGGAAAAGGCACTGCTACAAAGTACCATCACAGGTCATGTCATCCGACATGCTTAAAGTAGAAACATAGTTCTTGTGAAGACATATAGAGATGTAGAACTTGATTTTAATTTAGTGCTGGTTTATTCTGGCATGAGGACGATAAACATATGTGGTCAGCCTATTTATATGGTACACTTGCCTCATGCCTAATTTGATCTCGGCCTGAAGAGCACCAGCAAGATTGCACACACCTGCTCCTGGGGGAAGTGTCCATTGGGAAGCCCTGTGTGCTGTGAGAAAACACGACAGCTTTTCTTGTTTTCTAGTTTGATAGCCCGTGCCACTATGGTAAAAAAAATTTTAGTTTGATAGCCCGTGCCACCATGGTGAAAAAATTAATTTTGTTTAGGAAAGCTTTTTTTTTCAGCTTTTCAGAGTGTTCATGCTAAATAGATTCTCCAGCAGCTAAAGTGAAATGTGCTGCTCGCTAGTTTTGATATAAGCTGTTGTGGCTGCTTAACAGTCCTACTTTTCTGAACAATGTGGCTAAGCTTTGATTTCTTGTGTGTGCTTGTTTTAATTTCTCTAATTTACTGTAATCATTAGGGTGTAAGTTCTTGTCCAGCTTTGTTCATTTGTGAGCTTTATTTTTTCATATCTAAATTGGCTTTTCTTTTCAGTTTATCACGTTCAAATTTCACTGCAGGCTTCTGTGCTTAGTCTTCTTATGACTTGTTGATGAATGTGCGCTGATTGCTACGAGATGGAAAAAGTTATTTTTTCTGTTCCTTACCATCGCTCGGTGTTTTTCTTTCCATTTGCCTTTTGCTCCACCGCAAAAACCAGATGACTGCAATATATCAGCAGGTTATGCCACATGTTATGATGGTGCTTGCTACCGCCTTGACCGGCAGTGTGATGGCTACTTCGATTGTGAAGATGGCTCTGATGAAGCGAGATGTGAGAACATTATTTATATTTTCACTTTTGTGTTATCAGAAAGTTTGTACTGGCGACAAAAAAACTGTTTTCTTTCTCTCTTGTGAAGGCGACAATAAACAGCGGTTCAGCATTAGCAAGTTTGAAATGTATCGAACAAACAGATACCAACGACTGTATTCAAATGCATGGCTCTGGAAGGACGTCAATATTGGGTTCGTATGCTTTGCTTGTTCTCTCTCTTTAGTTGAAATTCTTAAACTTGAAGAGTTTAATTGATTAAAGGAGCAGCGTATTTGCACAACATTAGCCACAAAGGAGCTGCAATGTCCCAACTGCACTTCACATAATTCTAGACCGTGGATTAGCAGTGAGTGAGTGTGCAAGTCGTATTCTCGCAGATGTCTTGCAAACACTTAAGTTTCCATCTAAAATTTTGAAAATTCCCCTGCTACTAAAAGGATAGGCTGTCAACTTTTTTGCAGTATTGCATATGCAATAAATATTAAAAGGTGCCCCTTCTTTTTTTGTAAATGTGTTTGTATTAGCAAGTTACAAAGCATATATATAATATAGAAAATGTTTAATTGCCTTAGGCTAGAAAAACTGGTATTTAACAGTTGCAAATGTGTGTAATATATAATTTTGCTAGACATTTTGTTTATTAAAAACAGTTTTGTGTATTATATCTCAAAAGTAAACTGTCACTTGTACTCACAACTAATATACTAGCAAGGTATTTGCTGATATTGCATAAGTTTAAATGTTTGCACTATGGGCCCATGAATATGATATGTTTCTTTTTTTCTTGCATCTAGGCCTTTGGGTTATTACATCTTCAACATACCTGTGCCAGACGTGCCAACAGAGTGGGTGATCAGTGCATTTGGAATGGATGAGTCCAGTGGCTTTGGCATTTTGTCCAACAGCATCGAAGTGAGTTGCACACTAAAGTATTTATATTAGTTAGATCTCAGTAGAAAAAAAAATTTTCATTGTGCATTTTTGAAATGGGCAGCAGAAAAAATTCTTTTGCAGCACAGGTTCATTGGCTTTCTTTTCTTTTAGTTTTCTAGTGCCAAGCCATTTTACATGAATGTGGAAATGCCAACAAAGATCCGCTTTGGAGAACAGCTAGGTATACGTGTTACCGTCTTCAACTACAGACTCTACGAAACGGAGGCAAGTTCTCTTCTGTTAATGTGTGGCTTCAGTTGATAATCACATAATGCTAATATTCAATAAATAAAATGACATTTAATATATAGTGCGTGCATGCATGTGTGTTTGTGTGTGCATGCACGTGTGTGTGTGCATGTGTGTGTGTCACTCTTCTGCAGTAATATGTGCATAAAAATACACAATTTCAAGTTGAGCTTGCAGTGGGTGTCGCTACAGTTGGGACACAAATCAGAAAGGCCTCACTCTCTTGTACTAAAATTTTACAGAAGTCCCAATAACTAGGAGATGCTATAATAAAGGGGTACTGACACCTATCTTCGAAATTTACACTGCCATATACATAAATCTACTGTATACAGAGGCGGCTCTGAGCAAGTGTGATGCTCAGCAAATACTGGCAAGATATTATATTTCTATATTAAAGCCAATTTTTCCATGGTGCACCTACCAACATCGACACTAGCTTGATGTCAAGCTACAGTGCGAATTCTGGTGATTTTACGGAGCAGTCTGGCTGGTTGTGATGACGTTATGAACCAAAACTTCCAAAATGGCTGCTTGTTCGTAACCAACGGAGCCATGGTGCTGTGTGGCCATTAAAGCATTGCGATATCTAGCGCTGGCACATGACGAGAAGCTCATATGCTGTTGTGACGTCAGGGCACAGTAGGAATCGAAACTAACTTTCAAACACACTAACTACTTCTTCAGGGGGCACTCATGCTTAGCAGTACATTTTCTGGGCTCTTGAGGGCTTGACTTTTTATTTGAATAAAAAAAAAAAATGGTTTCTGCTAATTTTCCTTTCAGTACTTCTTTTATGCTATAGCTGTAAGCTTACGCGGGCTGTCTACGAACCAGGAAAACCAGAAATTTTGTCGGGGATTCAGAATAGTATGTATGTTCCTCATTCTCAACAAAGCAGCAGTGAGATGTTTTGACAGGAGCACAGATTGGCTCAGTCGTTTAGGCGGGTGTCTGTGGTTTAACTAAGGAACTACTGTAATTACTCGAATCTAACGCGCACCTTTTTTCCAGTTAAGCGAGTTCATAAATCGCATGCGCGTTAGAATCGAGTACGAAAAAAAAAAAATGAATACGGTCATTTTATTGCCATCGGCATTTCCAAGATGGCCGCCCCCTATGTGCGTCGGCATGGCGCGTCGGCCATTTCTGCCTATGTGTTTTCCATGTGCGGCACTTCGTACGTGTGCTGAGAAGTTCGTCATCTTGTAGTGCATTAGCATCGACGGCATGGAACAGCCGACTCCAAAAACTCGAGTGCACCACGATGCCGCTTTTAAAAGAAAAGTCATCGCGTGTGCAGCAACGGACGGAAATCGGGCCGCATCGCGGTCGTTCGGAGTTCCTGAAACGTGCGTGCGGGACTGGTGGAAACAAAAGCAGAAGATTGTCGACAGCAAAGCTTCACGCAAAGGCTTCAGTGGACCACAGCAGGGTCGGTTTCCGCAAATTGAATAGCAGCTCGGCGAGTATGTGCTTGAGCAGCGAGCGGCACAGCGGCCCGTGACGACAGAACTGCTCAACTGCAAGCTATGCAATTAGCCTTAGAAAAAGGTCTAATGTAGAGCCAGTTTAAAGCGAGCAGGTGCTGGCTAACTAACTTTATGAAGAGGAAAGGCTTTCCTCTGCGAAGGCGAACGGGCATATGCGAAAAGTTTTGCGGAGGAGTACGATGAAAAGCTTCACAGTTTTCAGAGGTTCGTCCTAAAGTTGTGGCACAACAACGGCTATCTGCTTGCGCAAATCGGGTAAGCCGATCAGATGCCTCTTTACTTCGACATGCCTGGCACCACAACCGTCGAGAAGAAGGGGGCGAAGCAAGTTCGCGTGCTGACATCGGTCCACGGTAAAATTACAGTGACGGCAATGCTCTGTTACACGTCAGATGGGTACAAGCTTCCCCCGTACCTCATATTTAAATGGAAGACGCTCCCGAAAAGAGTCGTTTTTTCGAGTGGTATGATCCTGCGGGCCAACGAGAAAAATTGGTGCGCGTTGCAATCGATGTCTTACTTTTTTTTTTTTTCGTCGTGGAAATCGGGTGCGCATTACAATCAAGGGCACTTAGAATCGAGTAAATACGCTCCTACACTTTTTTTTAATTATTTTTTGTTTGTATGAAAGTGCATCTGTTTTGTGGGGATTTTGTGTCAACAGAGACTGCCTTGTCATGAATCAACAGTCTAGTTGCCCAACGAATCTTTGATGCATTTCTTCAGCTGGAAAAGTTGCCACTCTACAGCTGACACAGAGGGTACATTAAATGGTTTGTGGGGCAAACATACAGTGAGAGGAGGAGCTGGATTTAATGAAAACACAAGGGGCTGACACTTTGAGGAAGGCACATGAGAGGAATCATGTATTTGCTTATTTAACGAAGCTTGACTTCAAAAAACAGTCTTGACTGATGCCAAGATGCAGTTGCCTCTCACCCAAACCAAAATAAACTCTTTAACGCTGTAAAACGCAACACTGAGGCATTGTATGTCAGGATGGCTGAGGTTGACTATTCAACTCTTGGAAAAGAATTTCACTTGTGTCAGTGTCCAGGCTTCATACCATCGAGGCTGATAGAAATAGCTCATGTTCAAAAGTATTTTCGTCCGTGCACTGCCTCATTATTTTTTTATATATTTAAATGTACCACTGAATTTTAACAGGCAATGCTATTTTTATGAAAATATTTAAGAAAATATCTTAATTTTTGCTTTGTAATTTACTAACCCCTCCTCACTCATTTTGTTTTGAATGGAATAAAGAATACTCCTTACTGCTCAAGGAAAGAAGGGAAAATTTACGACCTTGTTTCCTATTGTTAGACACATTATTAATGAGAACTAACAGACGATGATGCCAAGGAAAGTACAGGGGTTGAGATTGGTAGTATCGTAAACACGAAAAAAGAAATGTTCACATTTACATTAGAATTACCGTATTTACTCGCATAAGGCGCACTTTTTTTTTTCAGAAAATGTGGCTCGAAGTTAGGGTGCGCCAATTACACGGGGTAAAATTTTCGAAAATTTTTTCAACTCGGTTCTCGCGCTTTAAATCTGCACACTTGTCAAGTAAAAGGCGACTTTATCGTTTACTAATTAATTCAGCATAAAACAAACATATCTACGTACCTTTTAATGAACAAGCGAGAGCCGTCAACTGCACACACACACGTAAAATTTATTTACACAAAAGTCGTAGCTGTTCCTCCTTTTCTCTATTTGGAGTCCGAGTCGGAGATCACACATTCATTCTCGCCGAGCGGGGATTCGTTTTCGGTGTCCGAATCATCCGCACCCCACAACATGTCATCCTCACTCGCATCCACTGCGTTCGAGATACCCGTCTTCTTGAAGCTTTTCCTGACGACTTCGTCGGAGATCGCCTGCCACGCTTCCACGATCCAAGCGCACAGCATTTCCACAGGCGGCCTCTTAATCTTACCACCTGGAGTCAGCTGATGTTGTCCTCCAGCCATCCAGGGGGTGTACAGCCTTCGAACATTGTCCTTGAAAGGTTTATTCAAGGACACGTCCAAAGGCTGCAGTATCGATGTGAGGCCGCCCGGAATCACTGCCAGATCTGTGCGCAGCTCCTTTAGTTCATCTCGTACGCGGTCTACTAGGTGCCCACGAAAACTGTCCAGGACAAGCATGGACGGCAACAACAGACCACCCGGCCGCCAACCCCAGACTGTTTTCACCCAATCCACCATGAGTTCCGCGCTCATCCAGCCTTTTTCCTGGACTCTGACGTAGATGCCTTGAGGGGATTTTGCCTTTGGGAGCGTCTTACGTTTAAAAATAATGTAAAGCGGTAGCTTACGCCCATCCGTTGTCACCGCCAGCATTACGGTGCATCGTTGTTTATCAGCGCCAGACGTTCTGACGATGACGCTCCGTGCACCTTTCTCCTCCACTGTCGTGTTCCACGGCATATCAAAGCAAAGGGGGGTCTGATCCGCGTTGCCGATCTGGGACAAAATGAAGTCTTTCTGCTGTCGGAGCTTTATAACAAAACTGTGGAAGTCCACCACTTTGTCCTCATATGCTGCGGGCAAGCGCTGGCACAAGGTGGTCCGCCTTCGCAGTGCGAGGCCATGGCGCCGCATGAAACGAGTTGTCCATCCGGAGCTGGCTTCGAACTCTTTTGCTTCGATGCCCTGCGCTCGGGCTATTCTGCGCGCCTCAGTCTGCACAATATCCAACGACACAGCACAGCCGTCGTGTCGTAGCTCCCATATATGCCGGACCAGTTGCTCTTCGACGTTCGGATACCTGCCGGTCTTGGCACCGCGGAAAGCCCATCGTGTCATCTTTGTCGCCTTAAGTTTTTCTTCTTGGTCCCTCCAGTACCGAATACTGGTTTCTCCAATGCCGAAATGCCTGTTTGCAGCCCGGTTGCCGTGCTCCAGCGCGTACTGCACTGCCTTCAGTTTAAACCCAGTCGTGTAGCTCGCGTACTTCCCTATGGTGGAACCAAAGCTCAATACGCGACCACAACATACGCACACTGCTTGCAAAATGGCGTTTCTTTCTTTTTCTCTGATGGTGGTGATGGCGATCGAGCCCCCGGCGTTGTACACGTGACCTCCAAAAAGCGCGGCGATTTGGGGGGTATCAGTAATTGATGGAACAGCCGTTTTTTTTTTTCGCTCATGGACGCTTTTTTTTTTTTTCAAGTTTTATTTCGACAAACACGTTGGTTAGGTCGTTGCACTTCGAATTTTTTTTGTTTGCTCGTCGATTTGCCTTCTTTTTTTCTTCAGGGTATGGGGACCGCGTTCCAACTGTACCGCTGGGGGGTAGAATCGTTTCTGATCACGGCCAAGTTCGGGGTGCGCCTATTATGCGCGGAATTAAAAAAAATCGAATTTTCCGCGACCAAACTAGGGGTGCGCCTATTATGCGAGTGCGCCGATTATGCGAGAAAATACGGTAACTGCAGTTGGATGTTCAGACATCTACCTGTTTACCCTATGTAGAGACTGCAGGAGCCCAGCAACAAAATGTGGAAACAGAGAGGGAGCTTTTTTAGTATGCATTGTGCACAATGTGGCTTATTCAGTTAATTGAGAAGAAAAGTATATTAGCAAAGAATCCTAATGAGAATGCAAGACTCATCACAGAAACTGTAGCAATTACTGAATTTGGCTCTGTTAGTAAGCCTTCAGTAGTTTTAATTGATAAGGAACTTGCTTTCTTGCACCCACACATGCAGTGTTGTTTTTCTCGACTGGGCTATTTCCTGCTTTGTTTTAGAGTGCTTGCTCATGTTGGCTTCATGTTTCGGTAGGGCCGATTTTTTTATTGTATGCTGTCATCATTTATCACATGCTGTCGTTTTTTATAAATTGGTTGTTCTTCACAATCAAACTTTAGTTGGAAGTCGGGACTTGTATTTGTTAATCTCTGTCCAGGGTCTTTTGCGCTGTGGTCACATTTGGTATGCAGAAGCACTCGGAGATGACCTGCAAAAATCAGAAAGTTTATAAATATTAAATTGGTAGACACCATGTTAAGCTTTAAATAATCTCCCTTGGTTTTTCTTTTTGTTTCCTTCCAGGTGCTTATCACGCTGGCTAGCTCTCCAGACTACAGATTCGTCGTGGTTGGACCCTTGGGGCGAGTGAACTCCTATGCACCAGAAACCTCTTCAGGGGAACACCAGCACTTGATTTTCGTGAGTGATATTCAGTGCACTTGGATTGCTCGAGGCATTAATATTATTGACAGCCAGGGAATAATTCTTTTTAATGCATCTGTAATAGATGATTAGGAGATCCTATGCAATCTCAATGGAGTGCAGAGAATTTCACTGTTTCACTCACTTTCTTTTGTGGCAAAAAAAAAAAAAAATGTGCAAGTGTAGATCGAGCTTCTGTACAATGCTGTACACCTCATTTTGTCAGCGCGGCTCATCTCAGACCAATAGCCTAGGCACGTGATGAAATACTCTGCTGTGATTTTGTTATTTTTTTTAGTGGAAGCTAAGTGAAAAACTATGTTAAGCAAAAAAATATTTAAATGGGGTGGTGACACAAAAACAGGTTTATGTTTTTGTGTCACCTTAACTTAAAACTTAAATATTTTATTTAGAAACTTAAAACTTTATGTTTTAAGTTTCTTTTTTCATTTGTGCCCACATCCAAACTGAAGCCCTTTGTGTAATTTTGTTAGTTCATAAGTGCAATCTAACAGACCGATGTGCAAGCTCTTGCATATATATGGCTGCAGTGTATATTTCAAAAATTAAAAGTTGATCCTCTTTCAGATCAAGCCTGGAAAATCTGCTGTTGTATACATGCCTATAGTACCCGTGCGCACTGGGACAATTGAAGTCACTATTCTTGCCAAGACTCAGATTGCAAAGGACATGGTGACACGTTGTCTTCTTGTGGAGGTCAGCACTTCATCTCTTTGCCTTCGCACAGTTGTATATTTGCATTATCTAGAAGGGCTTCTAAGTTTTGCTTTCTCTATCTTTCAGCCTGATGGAATTCCTCAACATCGGCACACTTCCTTAATTCTGGATTTAACTCAGGGAGCATATTTAATTAAGTACCTGGACACAAACATCACTGAAACACCCATATTGCCCTTTCGACAGGATCGCTTGTATGTGTTCGGCAGTAACAGAGCCACCTTGTCTGTAGTTGGTAAGTGCAGTAAATTGTTGTTGAAAACTCAATAGGGGCAAGTTTATGATTAACTAATCAATGGTTTACCGTATTTACTCGCATAATCCTCGCACTCGCATAATTCTCGCACCCCCAACATCGCCCAAGAAAAATACGAAAAAATTTTTTCCTCGAGTAATTATCGCACCCCCGAAAACTGCCGCAATAATGTCGTCTGCTTGTTCCAGCCACTGATGATGATAGCGCGCGCCATTTGGCACCATCTCTTAAGCATCAAGCGTACTATTGCACGGAGATTCAATCCAAGCCAAGTCGAAGTGGCCAGTGCGCGTTGCGGCGTGTTTTGTATGTTGTGTCGGTTATCTTGGCACGTTATGGGGCGATACTGAAGCCACACGGCTGCTTCAAGTTGCAAGTGATAGATCATACGCTAAACAACGGCAACAAGGCCGCCGGTAGGCCCTTCGGAGCCTACGAGTTTTGTGTTCGCTACTGGTGACGGCAGCTGAAAGCCACCAAGACGCGTTGGGCCTGCCGTGTGCCTAAAACTGGGATTGATGGTAAACTTTATTTCTTCAGAAGGAAACTGCGAACTATTCTGTTAAATAGCCATCAGCCCAATACTGACGCCCTACACTTACCTTTTGAGGGTTCCTGTTGAGCGTCGACCGCTACCGCTACGCCCGCAACGCCCACAAGCTTCGCGTATGGTATTCTAATTCTTGACTATTTGCTTCCACTTTTTATATCTCAAATAAATCTTGCATTGTGTTGAACATCTGCTTTTATTGTTGAGGTAAGTTTTAATTAGTACTTTGTAAAGCTCGCTGTAAGTTGCTGGTGTGAGAATCCCGATTTGCGGCCACTTCGTTTTTTTTTTTTCGCTCTCTGCATTTTCGTGGAAAGTTTTCCCCGCGTAATTCTCGCACCCCCCAACTTTGCATCAGGTTTCCGGCAAAAAAAGTGCGAGGATTATGCGAGTAAATACGGTACTTATTTGTGTTCTGTGTTTCAAAAAGAATGGCAAGCTCTCTGATAATGTAAGCAAGCACTTATAAAAAGGACAAATCTCATAAATGTTCTATTGAAAACTTAAGCTTCAGCAATGAAATTGAATCAGTAACCTTTACCTGTTAAATATGCTTGAGGGAACGTTGAACTTGGAACTTTGAAGAATGTGCTACATTTCTAGACTTCTAGATGTTTCTGGAAATGATGCCATGGGACTTACGTATACTCCGCCATGTACACTCATATTCTTACTGGTAAAATTAAACAAATTTCCCAAAGTGGGGTTTTATGTGATTCTGTAAACACCTGATGATACTAACAGAAACCACCTTAGTATATAGTGACTGCATATTGTTGCATTAGCAGCAGCATTACATTGTCAGCTTTTTGTACTATGCGAAATGTACTCTGTGAACTTACAATATACATACTACATTTCAGGTGATGTTGTTGGACCAGCATTTCCCACAATGCCTGTCAATGCCAGCAGCTTGCTGTCAAAGCCTTTCTACTGTGGCGAACAGAACATGTTCAGCTTTGCTGCAAATCTGTATACGTTGCTGTACCTTCGATTAACAAACCAACGTGATATGCATCTGGAGAGGCAGGCATTCAAGTATTTGAATCTCGGTAAGTCATCGTATGACAAGTTGATAATTTCTGCAATACAAAGCGAAACTGGGGAAAACTTTCAATGCAGGATACCAGAGGCAGCTAACCTATCAGAATGGTGATGGAAGCTTCCAGGTGTTTCGTTGGCATAGTCAACCAAGTGTTTGGTACGTATTCTTTTTTTTGTTATCAGTTAACTGGTCAATACTTCAACTTTCCACGGTTAAGCGCAAAGACTATCGACTCCTAAAAAGCGCACGGGACCACTGCTGAACACTTTCCAGAGCTGTGTGTGTGTGTTTGTGTGTGTGCACGCATGTGTGCGTGTGTCTGTTCCTCAGTGTTCGTATTTGTGTGTGTGTGTCTGTTCCTCAGTGTTCGTATTTGTGTGTCTTGGAAATGTGGCACCAATATACCAAAACCTAAGTACTCATAATTTTTGTTTACTCATTATGCTTCACTCCCATATCATCATTGCTGGGACTGAAATTGTTATACACAGAAGTGCGGGTTGGTACTGCAATCTCCACTTTCTCTTACAGGCTGACAGCGTTTTGTGCTCGAGTATTCCACAAGGCAACATTTCAAGAATGGGAACAGTTTTTGTACATCGACCCCTCCGTGATTCAAAAGGCCATCGCCTGGCTTCTGGACAGGCAGTCACCTGAGGGTTCCTTTCATGAGACATCGTTCTATGCATATGATCGCAAAATGTCTCTCCTGGTATGATGTTCGTTTTTTTTTTAGCTTCATGATTTCGTTCAAACCAGTAGAATCATGTTTTTTGTACACTGAGTTTTTACTTTCAGTCCGAGAGGCCAGAAGACACTGTACGGTTTCGCAACGTGTCTCTAACCGCCCACGTGCTCATCACATTGGCCGAAGTTAGGGATATCAGAGGCGTAAGTTGCTCCCCAATCAAACTTTTCATAATCTGTTAGGGCTAAATGAGAAGCATGAAATTGGTTTAAACTAATTAACTCATTCAATGTCCTATTTTGGGAATTCCTATAATAAAATTTCATGCGTCATTTGAAAATATTGTACCCAAATTTTATTGATAGTGCATCACTGAAACATCGATTTCTCAAAAAAAATATCTTATTTTAACGACAGCTATTGTAGTATTGCAAAATTTTCAGAACTTTTTAAATTCAGTTTCTGACTGATTTAGACTACAGTGTAGGTCATGTTTACTGTAAAAAGAGGTAAAAGAAGATACCTGTAACTCTGCTGATATTTGACAGATTTGGAAAATTTTTCAGCAAGAGAGTTGTAAGGTGGTCAACTGCTAGGGTGTTGTCATTTGATGATTACTTGAAAAGGTGTTGCAAGGCCCTTTTTGAGCCAACTCCGGCGATTTTTCGAGGTCGGTGGATCTCAATGAAATTAACTGGGTACGTTCATTTGTATGTTTGTGCCATTCATGCCAAATTCCAAACTCGAGAATTTCACAGATTCTTTTCAAGTGCATTTTATGGCTTGCCTCGAAACGCTCACCTCGCTTGCCAGAATTAGTGGCAAGATTTTGTGTGTGACGTTGAGTTTTGCTTGGCAGAAGTGACGAACCGATGTGCTACCGCATTGTCTGCTTGTTTGCTATGCATTGTATCGGTTTGGCCGGCGCTTCCTTGGTTGAGCATGCAATTTCCTTTTTCGTGTTGGCGGGCGTGCAATAGGTGCCAAGTGGTGTTGCGTTGTGAGTCACACACGATTTGTCATATATTTGCCATAACAGCGGGAGCGTTTTAGCCGATTGGCGCGTACGGTGTGGACAGGTAGTTCCATCTGGCGGGCATTATGTGCAATCAGGCAGGTTCTGGCAGCATCAGGCAAATCTTTAGGTCACACGTAGAAGCGCACTCAGTTGGTTTTCAGTTTCGGTATTGCTGTTTTTCGGTAATTAAAAATTATTTTCACATTTTTTTAGCATTTCAGTTATCGGATGCGTGAGAAAAGTGTGTAAGGAACATAAAAGCACCATTATCTTGACATGGTTAAAGAATCGCCGGAGTTGGCCTTTAAGGCAGGTTAGCCACTCATATTTCATTTTTTAATTTCGAACTTATTGAACCTATTGTGATTAGGCTTCAAAAAGATTATTTCATTATCCAGGTCAACTTAATTTTCTTTTTAGGTTGCATCAAAGGGGTCGTGTATATTGAGTGTGGCTTATGTTTGCAAAATATTTAGTGAAATACTCACAGTTTACATCTTTATGTCGAACAACTCACAACAATGGCGCTGCATGACCGATGCCATGCAGGAGATTGGAACGCGTGCAGCCACAGCTCGGGGCGCTGCAGCCCGGTACCTGGAGCGCATGCTGCACCTCATCCAGAAGTTGGAGGACCCCTACGAATTGGCCATTGTAGCATATGCGCTCACTTTGGTCAACAGTGCTGATGGGGAAATGGCCTTCAACCTCCTCGATGAAAAGATGAGGGAGACAAGTATGTGCATGTTACTGATGCTGTTCAAGCAAGCTGCCTATTTCTGCCTATACAGCCTTTAGTTGAACACCAGAAAGAAGTTGAATACAGATGACACCCATTAGACAAGAAAAAAAAAAGATAAATCAGTAACATTGTGCTCTTACTGGCAGCTATGTACTTAATTACTACGCTTAAGGGGAGACGCGGGTCGAAAAGTCGCGTTTTTTTTCCAAATTTCACCTTTTCTGTTTTTTGTTGCTTTATCATCTTTATACATTATATTTTGACATCTGAAAATATCACAGCGAAATAAGCATCAGAAGTCAGTGAAAAACGCGTCTGAGTGAGCGGCAGTGACGCGCGGCATCACGAAATTTACACAAAACGGGCTGCTGTTCGCGTGCTCGCGGGGCCGCGAAGAGAGCTGTCCGCCATATTGCGGCCGCTGGCTCGTGTAGAGTTGTCCTTACTCTCCACGATCCCGGTTCTTGAAGTCTCGTACGTTCACGAAAAATCTAAAAAAAAAGCAACAAAAACAGTCTTTTCCCGCCGTTTCAAACCGCGCGCCACTAACGCAGGGCCGCCATTGGCTGACAGCACCCGTGTTTTCTTGCCGTAGTTCGCTTCACTGTTTTCCGGAGTTATTTTTCGCTGTTTTCGTGCGATGGCAAGCCCGAAAAAGGCCGTTGCCGACCATCGGAAATACAGAAGTAAGAACAAGTTCAGAGGGAAGCGGCGGAGGACGTACAAGAAAGCCACCGCCAACGAAAATGTCCGCGACGGGCCAGCGGCCGGTAGGCCTAACATCGACCACGGCAACGTCGACCATGGCAACTGCGACGACGAGATCAACGCTGCAGTGAATTTTGTGAGTGCATCGCAGAAAAAGATCGCGTTATTCGAAAACGACGTCAGGCCGAATGCCGATCGTGCCGAAAGCGTAGTGCTGTGCGAGTTGGGTGCATTGACGGCCGTCGTCGCAGGCGCGGCATGCCCCGTTTGTCACGAGAGTAAACTCGCAGTTCGGGCACCGAATAAAAAGCGGAAAGGCCTTTCGGCGTTTCTGGAGCTACACTGCGAGAATGCGGAGTGCTCGGAGAGCATCCTTTCGTCCGCGTACTCGTCGAAGCGGGTCGCGTCAGATGGCGGCCGCGGTGCAAGCAGAAGCTACGACAGCGGGAGTTCGCGTGACGCCTTTGCCGTGAACCTGAAAGTGGTGCTTGCAGCGCGTGCCGTCGGTATCGGGCATGAGCAACTTTCACGATTTTGTGCAGTAGTTGGATTGCCAAACCCTATGCACCATAAGACCTTCCATGCTATCGGCAAAAAGATTCACAGTGCGGCAGTGAAGGCTGTCTGTGAAAACATGCAAAGGGCACGCAGCGTCACCAAAGAGGTGGCTGGTAACAGTGACGTGCCAGTCATGTTTGACGGCACATGGCAAAAAAGAGGCCGCAAAAGCCACAATGGTGTGGGAACTGTAGTGTCCTTGGACTCTGGTTTGTGCCTGGACTATGAAGTGCTTTCCAACTTCTGCCTGGCGTGCAGTTTGCATAACGACATGGGAGGCGATGAAGAAACATGGCAGGCGTTTCATCATCCCGTTTGTGAGAAGAATTGCGACTGTTCTTCGCATGCCATGGAGGCCGAAGCTGCAGTGCGCATTTGGCAGAGGACTGTGGACTATGAGACACCCCTGCGGTTCACCATCTTCCTAAGCGATGGAGACAGCAAGGCCTACAACGGGGTCTGTGATGCCAACGTGTACCCTGACACTCCAATTGAAAAAGAGGAGTGCACCAACCACGTGGCGAAACGTCTGGGCACCGGCCTGCGGAAGCTGCCAACGCCACTTCCACGAGGGGAGAAGCTGAAGGAGACCACCATCCAGAAGCTTCAAACTTACTTTCAGGTGGCCATTGTGAACAATCGGGGAAATGTCCACAAGATGTACACTGCCATATGGGCCTCATGTTTGCACTCGTGCTCAACAGACGGTGCTGGAAGTCACAAGTTCTGTCCTGCAGGCCCAGACTCGTGGTGCAAGCACCGACGTGCTGAGGCGCAGGGCCAGCCTGCACCGTGCCACACCCCCCTCCTGACCAAGGCCCAGGGTTTGGCAGTCCTCCCAATCTACAAGCGTCTCACAGATGCGAAGCTGCTTGCCCGGTGCCTCCACGGCAAGACACAGAACGCGGCCGAGTCCCTGAACAGCAAAATATGGCTGCTGTGTCCAAAGACCCGGTTTGCTTCCCGGACTGCTGTGGAAACAGCCACAGCCATTGCAGTCCTGTGGTTCAACCGGGGCCACGCGAGCTTTGAAAAGGTGCTGGAAGAGCTTGGGGTGCTTCCTTCGGAGGCCCTGGTTACCCTCAGCGACCGCCGAGACAGCATGCGCATGCACAAGATGAATGTGCGTCAGACCGCTGAGGCGAGGGCACACCGTCGCAGTGCAGCCAAGAGGGCCCGGGTGGAAGAGTCCTGCCGCACCAGCCGGGAAGGGAAAACCTACGGTGCTGGAGAGTTTTAGACAACTGATATTCCCTCTGGACATGTGTGTATGTGTTCAGCACAAGTTTCGTGCTACTGCGTTTTTCATTTTTGTAAATACAGACTTTCAAACTTTCAAACGCGTTTTTCTCATTTCGCAATTTTGGCCAATTTGCATTTTTTGCGGGAAGTGTTTCGGGCACTTAGAATGGTCATACGACGACGAAATTTGGCACACACATTGAGGAGAGTGCGTAGGGTGCCGATATCTACTTGAATCAGCACAACCTATCAGCTGTAAATATCTATTAATAAATTTAATGGTGGTCGAGTGGAAAAAAAAGGGTACTTTGCTACACAGATGTTTTTTTCATAGTTTCAAAGTTGGAGCACAATTTCTAGCTAGATATCGGCACTCTATGGCTAATAGGGAGCAAAAGGAGCCATTGAACAACTCTCTGCATGAACATTTAGTATGCGCGAAAGTTCCCGGAAAACTTATCAAGTTTCACCATTACTTGAAACACAACTCCCAAACTATTGCACTTATGTAAAAACTGATTACAGATTTGGAATCAGGAGGAAAAACTGCATCAGTGGTCCAATTTCTGAAGCTCTAAGTTGAATAACAAAAAAAAGTGCTTTCGAGGAGCGTCTCCCCTTAAGGGGAGACGCTCCTCGAAAGCACTTTTTTTTGTTATTCAACTTAGAGCTTCAGAAATTGGACCACTGATGCAGTTTTTCCTCCTGATTCCAAATCTGTAATCAGTTTTTACATAAGTGCAATAGTTTGGGAGTTGTGTTTCAAGTAATGGTGAAACTTGATAAGTTTTCCGGGAACTTTCGCGCATACTAAATGTTCATGCAGAGAGTTGTTCAATGGCTCCTTTTGCTCCCTATTAGCCATAGAGTGCCGATATCTAGCTAGAAATTGTGCTCCAACTTTGAAACTATGAAAAAAACATCTGTGTAGCAAAGTACCCTTTTTTTTCCACTCGACCACCATTAAATTTATTAATAGATATTTACAGCTGATAGGTTGTGCTGATTCAAGTAGATATCGGCACCCTACGCACTCTCCTCAATGTGTGTGCCAAATTTCGTCGTCGTATGACCATTCTAAGTGCCCGAAACACTTCCCGCAAAAAATGCAAATTGGCCAAAATTGCGAAATGAGAAAAACGCGTTTGAAAGTTTGAAAGTCTGTATTTACAAAAATGAAAAACGCAGTAGCACGAAACTTGTGCTGAACACATACACACATGTCCAGAGGGAATATCAGTTGTCTAAAACTCTCCAGCACCGTAGGTTTTCCCTTCCCGGCTGGTGCGGCAGGACTCTTCCACCCGGGCCCTCTTGGCTGCACTG
Organism: Rhipicephalus annulatus; assembly: GCA_013436015.1. Lineage (NCBI taxonomy): Eukaryota > Metazoa > Arthropoda > Arachnida > Ixodida > Ixodidae > Rhipicephalus > Rhipicephalus annulatus. The sequence continues at coordinate 90,762 of WOVY01005509.1, forward strand.
CGACGGTGTGCCCTCGCCTCAGCGGTCTGACGCACATTCATCTTGTGCATGCGCATGCTGTCTCGGCGGTCGCTGAGGGTAACCAGGGCCTCCGAAGGAAGCACCCCAAGCTCTTCCAGCACCTTTTCAAAGCTCGCGTGGCCCCGGTTGAACCACAGGACTGCAATGGCTGTGGCTGTTTCCACAGCAGTCCGGGAAGCAAACCGGGTCTTTGGACACAGCAGCCATATTTTGCTGTTCAGGGACTCGGCCGCGTTCTGTGTCTTGCCGTGGAGGCACCGGGCAAGCAGCTTCGCATCTGTGAGACGCTTGTAGATTGGGAGGACTGCCAAACCCTGGGCCTTGGTCAGGAGGGGGGTGTGGCACGGTGCAGGCTGGCCCTGCGCCTCAGCACGTCGGTGCTTGCACCACGAGTCTGGGCCTGCAGGACAGAACTTGTGACTTCCAGCACCGTCTGTTGAGCACGAGTGCAAACATGAGGCCCATATGGCAGTGTACATCTTGTGGACATTTCCCCGATTGTTCACAATGGCCACCTGAAAGTAAGTTTGAAGCTTCTGGATGGTGGTCTCCTTCAGCTTCTCCCCTCGTGGAAGTGGCGTTGGCAGCTTCCGCAGGCCGGTGCCCAGACGTTTCGCCACGTGGTTGGTGCACTCCTCTTTTTCAATTGGAGTGTCAGGGTACACGTTGGCATCACAGACCCCGTTGTAGGCCTTGCTGTCTCCATCGCTTAGGAAGATGGTGAACCGCAGGGGTGTCTCATAGTCCACAGTCCTCTGCCAAATGCGCACTGCAGCTTCGGCCTCCATGGCATGCGAAGAACAGTCGCAATTCTTCTCACAAACGGGATGATGAAACGCCTGCCATGTTTCTTCATCGCCTCCCATGTCGTTATGCAAACTGCACGCCAGGCAGAAGTTGGAAAGCACTTCATAGTCCAGGCACAAACCAGTGTCCAAGGACACTACAGTTCCCACACCATTGTGGCTTTTGTGGCCTCTTTTTTGCCATGTGCCGTCAAACATGACTGGCACGTCACTGTTACCAGCCACCTCTTTGGTGACGCTGCGTGCCCTTTGCATGTTTTCACAGACAGCCTTCACTGCCGCACTGTGAATCTTTTTGCCGATAGCATGGAAGGTCTTATGGTGCATAGGGTTTGGCAATCCAACTACTGCACAAAATCGTGAAAGTTGCTCATGCCCGATACCGACGGCACGCGCTGCAAGCACCACTTTCAGGTTCACGGCAAAGGCGTCACGCGAACTCCCGCTGTCGTAGCTTCTGCTTGCACCGCGGCCGCCATCTGACGCGACCCGCTTCGACGAGTACGCGGACGAAAGGATGCTCTCCGAGCACTCCGCATTCTCGCAGTGTAGCTCCAGAAACGCCGAAAGGCCTTTCCGCTTTTATTCGGTGCCCGAACTGCGAGTTTACTCTCGTGACAAACGGGGCATGCCGCGCCTGCGACGACGGCCGTCAATGCACCCAACTCGCACAGCACTACGCTTTCGGCACGATCGGCATTCGGCCTGACGTCGTTTTCGAATAACGCGATCTTTTTCTGCGATGCACTCACAAAATTCACTGCAGCGTTGATCTCGTCGTCGCAGTTGCCATGGTCGACGTTGCCGTGGTCGATGTTAGGCCTACCGGCCGCTGGCCCGTCGCGGACATTTTCGTTGGCGGTGGCTTTCTTGTACGTCCTCCGCCGCTTCCCTCTGAACTTGTTCTTACTTCTGTATTTCCGATGGTCGGCAACGGCCTTTTTCGGGCTTGCCATCGCACGAAAACAGCGAAAAATAACTCCGGAAAACAGTGAAGCGAACTACGGCAAGAAAACACGGGTGCTGTCAGCCAATGGCGGCCCTGCGTTAGTGGCGCGCGGTTTGAAACGGCGGGAAAAGACTGTTTTTGTTGCTTTTTTTTTAGATTTTTCGTGAACGTACGAGACTTCAAGAACCGGGATCGTGGAGAGTAAGGACAACTCTACACGAGCCAGCGGCCGCAATATGGCGGACAGCTCTCTTCGCGGCCCCGCGAGCACGCGAACAGCAGCCCGTTTTGTGTAAATTTCGTGATGCCGCGCGTCACTGCCGCTCACTCAGACGCGTTTTTCACTGACTTCTGATGCTTATTTCGCTGTGATATTTTCAGATGTCAAAATATAATGTATAAAGATGATAAAGCAACAAAAAACAGAAAAGGTGAAATTTGGAAAAAAAACGCGACTTTTCGACCCGCGTCTCCCCTTAAGAAGTGCTTTTATATACAGCAAACTCGTGATTGTTCAAACTCCAATAATACATACTTTTTGGTCAATTCAAACAAAATTCAATTTTTTGGTTGGCCCTCTATTCTTTCAATGTATTTGAAAACCTCTTAATTCAAACTCCATCATTTGGTATATTCATACTTTTTTGCAGGTCCATACCAGAAAATATCAGCTGCTTTCCCACTACTATTTCGAATTTGTGTGCTTATATAATCTTAACACTCTAAAAATGAAAAATAAGCACCTGAGGCCTTCAAGGAACAAGGCTTTGCAAGTAAACAAATGTTTGAAATGAAGCACAGGCACGCATGGTAAATCTTCTCAACTGGTATAGAGAACTTTGCGCTGAAGGCACGTAGCTATAGCAATGAAGCAGTTGGCAATTAACGATTTCTTTAAAAGGTCTGATCAGCAGTAAATGGCCAATAAACTTGTGAAATTGACACCTTTTTTTTCTGTTCACTGCATGTAGTTAGGGCTTAAAAACACACAAAATTTTTATGTGATAAAATTAATGCTTAATCATAATGTGTATCTCTTATTGAGAGTCTTCTATTCGAGAACTTCTGATAATTCAAACTTCTTGATAATTCAAACAAAATTCAGAGGTCCCTACGAGTTTGAATTAACGAGAGACGACTGCATTATTACACAACATTGCATTCATAGGCCAAATGTGTATGTGATAATAAATTCTGCCTTCAAATGGAAGGTGTTCTAACTAACTTATTTCTCTTAAGTTTATCTAGCTGATGAGAATACGCCCTTGTGTTTTTTCTTGCTTAAAAAAAGTTGTGACAGGGTCTAGGTATTCTTGCATTAAAAAAAAACGTGAATATAAAAAAATAAGTACGAAAACAGAGTGTTGCTGCATAAAATGTTTGTATCAAGTTGTTTTTTTTTCTGTGTTAGTTATGCTCCAGGTGGAATGCAGAAGTGATGATATGCACATGTGGAACAAACCTAAGGTTTGATGAATCGTGGGTTTCAGTTCTACACAATGATGTGATTGCGGTCTGATACAGTGTGCAACAAGCCCTCACTGAGGTCGAACTTAGAAGTGTCAATCTTTAAGTGAGAGATGTTGGTCAATTATGCAGCTTTTACTCTGATACCAACGGTGACACTGCAGAGCAGAATAGATCTAAGAAATTTGAAGTTACACGTGGGCCAATGATTAAGAAAGGACAGATTTGCAGATGAGAAAGACTGAGAGAGCCCCTTTGCTGCCCACATAAGTCCTTTCTTTTTATTGGTGCTCATATACCTTCAGAAGTCATTCGAACTCTCCAAGGGATTTATGGGGTTATATAACTGACCTTTGCCTCACCCACTATAGTGTTTATTTTGGATATCTGAGCACTCCCAGTCGCCTGTGAAGTCAGTCCACAGTCGCCAGTGATGCCAGTCCATCACACAAGTAATGAAGCATTCTGCACTCATTCCACAACCCATTTTTTGCCCCAGCTTGTCAGCTCAGAAGCTTTGTGTGTGCATGATTTCGAGCGTGCACAGTTGCTTCTTTATGTGCACTTGGTTTACTATAGTCTTGGATTTTGATAGCATTAGGCAATCAAACAGTCTGAAACAAAAAACTCAGTTTGGCCTACTATGGATTTTGGTGGTAGATTAGGCTTTTCTTTCTGCAGCTGTGTGTACATGCACGAGAGAGATACAGTTTGGGTTTCCAATTCGTAATTTTGACATTTTCAGCAAAGCCAATGGAGATTAGTAATCTCTAAGCCTAACCCAATCATCATAATAACATTATCTGATGTCGGTGGTACAATAGTGTTAATGCTGAAATGTGCTTGCACTTCTGTGATAAAACATATTACTTTATTGCTCATACTCAGTCATTAGCAGCGCCTCACCCATTTTTTCAGTGCCCGGGCGAAGGAGCGGATTTCAATGGGAAGCGGTCATCGGTTCTAGTGGCAGCGTTTCGCCGCCAGGCGCCGCAACTAGAGTACAGATGCCGCCGCATCGTCTCTCGCGCAAACGAATGTCGTGGCTGCATTCGAAGCTGCTCAACGGCTTAGTTTTCGGATCTAACTGCATTGTTTATGGTGTATAGGAAACTTGGAAACGAGAATCGTGAAGCGTTCTAGGCACTCAGCTCATTTCAAAGGCTTGAGTTGTTCACGATTACTTGATCGAGGCACTTGGGCGCTTTCTGCTAGCTAAGATGATACCAGATAGCTCATGCAAGTAATCCACGGAAGATTGTTTTGGCACCATGGCGTTCGCTAGACTAAGAGTTGCTTTTTTGACTAACTGAAAGTCAATTTTTGAGAAAAGCCTTTGCCAGGAGCTAATACTAAAAGCTTGGGTGCCTAATGTTCCCCGATGCTTGCTACTCTCTAGTGGCATAGCACATCATGCACAAGCTTGGAGTTCATGCCCTAAATAGCACAAAATGTCTCTAGATTGCTTCCAGGGATACACGTCTTCATCCGTTCCCTTCGCAAAGCCTGACTTGTTGCCACCGAGAAAAAGCAAGTGTCAGAAAATGAGCAACTATGGCAGGTGATTTCACCGTTTGAGAACTTAAATAATCAAATCGTCATGAAATAGACCTCCATATGCGGCGGGATTTCTGCGATCGTTGCCTGTGTTTCGAACAGGCGCTGTTAAAGTCTGAAGTCTAATGCTGATTCTCAACTTGTGCGAAGGTTACAGGCATGAAAAATGCGGCTTGTCGTCATTTGCTTGAGCTTGTCGGTGTATTCGTGGATGGATTGGTGTAGCCTTAATAAACGGCTGCTCAGCTCTGTTTCTTTCTGCTTCCCTCTGGCATCTAAATTCTGTAGGGAGCAGAGTAGAGGCCAAATGGCTGTGTGGTGCCCATGAGATACCGTTCAGCTTCGGGGCGTAATGTTAGCGTTGTACACAGCAGTAATCGCGAGGCAGCGTTGCTACTGATAAAGTAATTTGTTGACTGTTTGGATGCAGCGCGCTCCCGGTTAGTGATTTCAGTTGCCATGTTGCCAATTGTGACGGGTAGTCTTCAGCCGTCCCTACTCATAATCTATAAAATATACGGGTTATAAATGAAGGCTACATATCAGAGTGTAGTATGAAGATTTATCGTGAGACCGATTTTTCTGCCTGATTACTGCAAGCATGCACGCTTCCCCGAACACGAGGAGAAGCTGCAATTTCACGGAGCTACAACCGTACAGTGCATTAATGTGATAGCCCTAAGCGTCTCACGAAAAGCGAAAATCGATCGCCGGCGGTGTCCGGCGTCTTCTCGCGTCAGCAGCGTGAACATGAGTGATGCAAGGAATCATCATTACGTGAAAACGTCATCATATGACATCACATATAAATGTTTGTGAAGTATCGGAAGGTTACATAACTTGATGGAATCCTACAACATCTTCGCTTGGTTGAATTGGGCCAATCATGAGGGCAGTGCGAAACCAGCTGAGGGGCAGAAAGCTAGCTTTGTCTCCAATCCTTGAGGAAGTAAGAAAACCATGTTGGGTGCAGAAATATCCTGGAAGGAAGTAGGAAACATTTAGTGCATTGAATCGGAAGAAAACGAGGATAGTTTTTGCCTTTCAGTTGACTCAAATTTCCATGGAAATCTTAGTGGAGCCTCGGGCCGTTCGTCTTTGGAATGACCTCCCTGATTGCATAGCCTCCATATCTAATCCCGATACATTTCGCCGTCAGCTACTCACTCTGTTCACCATGTGACCCTGTTTTTGTATTCTGAGTGCATTGCGTAACGGTGCTTTATATTCCCCTTGTCTTTTATTTTAAAATGTATCCCTCTGTCGCCATGTTCATACCAACAAGTGCTGTATTCCCTCAAATTTACCTCGCCCTGTATAGCCTAAAATGTGATCTCATTTATATATATGTATAGTTTTTCGTTGTTTTTGCCCTGATCCTGCCTGTAAACGTTACCTGTCTGTACCATTCCGATTCCTCCCCCCCTTACCCAATGCCCTGTTCTGGGGCCTGTAAGGTTTTTTTTGAATAAAGAATAAAGAATAAAGAGTCGATTGAAAAAACTTGAGGTATTATGTCCAGATTCCGCTTCCGTGTTCTCTTATTAAATTTTTATTTACACAGAGCTGGTCTGTCACTCTCCCCTCTTTGTCCATTTTGCGAAGAATCGGAAACTATTGAACATTATTTTGTCTCATGTCGTAATTATGCAGTAATTAGGAAAAGACTTCTAGCTATTCCGTAGGTTTAAGTTTAACCACAGAAACTGTTCTAAATTTTGGTGCCTCCATTTTGGGAAATAGCCACAGAGATGTATTTGATGCGGTTTGCGATTTCGTTCGAGACACTAAACGTATTTTAACATAGGGCCTCCTTTATCAAATACCAAAAAAAGAAGAAGAGTCGGGCAGTAATTTTGGAATGTCAATAAATATGAGACATACATCCCAAACTGATCTGGTTTGGCACACTCAGCTGTCTGGTCGGCCCCCAAAATCAAGGTACAGGTATTAGATTAGTGATTATTTTATTTTTTTCACTCTCTGAATCTTTGTTTTTTTTTCTTTTGATAATGTCTTCCTTCTACATCTTTTATTTTTTTTTTGTAAGCAATAGTGCAGTTATCCCCTATAGGATACTATATGTTTTCTTGGCCAATCCCCCAGAGTGGGCATGTGCCATGGATTCCAGGCTATAAACAAACAAACAAAACAAGTCGTCTCAAGTGAATTCTTAAGAGGACCAGCGAGTTTTTTTTAACTAAAAAGAAATGAAAAAAAAAACAATGTCTTTTTTTTTTCGTCAAATATACAGCGTGGTACACAGCAGTATTAGTATATACTGAGGCATGCAAATAATAGGATTTCGATAGCTTGAAAAATAAAATAAAATGCAAATGCTATAAAACTCGGGAACACATATATCGAACCGGTAGCACAGCCTGACAGAGCCCGGTGAAAACAGCACGCCTTTATGTTCGTCTTATTTTTCATCCTCCCTGCATCCGCGAAGCCGTCAAGAAGCACGACTGCAAATTAACTCGCATGAAAACAACGAATTTGCAAGCTTTCTAATACGCGCGGCTGTTCAGCGTCAGCATCCTGTAGTGTACTTGCGCAGCGCCACCATGCGGCAGCGGCGAGTGGAGGAGAGCCGCGCGCTTGACTTCCTGAGAAAGCGGTCGTTCGGCGGCACTGAAAAAAAAAAAAAATAGAGGAGGCGCTGGTCATCAGTTTTCGTACTGAAGCACATAAATGTGGGAGTGGTCATGTAGTGTAGCAGTTATTTATTTCATATTTTTGTGTCTGAAGTACAGATATTGTCATTTCCAGGTGGCATGAGGTACTGGTCTCGCACCGAACTGCCTGCACCATCAGTGATGATTGAAAACAATAAGCCATACCTGCACCCTCGACTTCCCTACATTTATGATGCATCTAATGTCGAGACCACAGCCTATGGTCTCCTGGTACATGTGGCACGGCAAGCGGTTGTTCAGAAAGAGATTGTAGAGTGGCTGAACACACAGCGTCTCTCATATGGCGGTTGGGCCTCAACTCAGGTAAAAATTTCCCTATTCCTATTTCGCGTGTTACAAGCGAAATTAGCATTTTCACTAGCCTAGCACTGAAGCTGGCAGAAGGGATACAGAGAATAAAGTGTGTTGAAACAAGAAGAAAGCTTAGCATAAGTCAACAGGTATAATCAAGGTTTCCTTTCACAAATGACACATTATTTGCAAATGTCTTTATGTAGAAGAAGCAACATTCAAAATTTCTACATATGAGTCAGTGTCTGCTATTTCACGGTAATTCAGTTCGAGAGAATCCTATATTCCCTCTTGTTTATTGTTCATTTCTTTTCAATATTCAATGGTAACCAACATGATTTAGATGTCGAAAATGAGAGACAGTGATGGATGATAGATGAAGTCAGAAAAGCCTTGGAGAGCATGCAAAGAGGTAAAGCTGCTGGTGAGGACCAGGTAACATTATATCTGCTGAGAAATGGAGGACAGATTGTGTTGGAAAAACTAGCCACCCTGTTTACGTGGTGCCTACTGGCGGGAGAGTACCAGAGTTTTGGAAGAATGCTAACATCATCTTAATACATTATTAAAGAGATGACAAGGACGTGAAGAATTACAGGCCGATGAGCTTGCTCTCCATAGTATACAAGCTATTCACAAAGGTAATTGCTAACAGAGTTAAGAAAACATTAGAATTCAATCAAGCAAAGGAACAAGCAGGATTTCGAACAGGCTACTCAACAATCGACCACGTTCATACTATCAATCAGGTAATAGAGAAATGCTCAGAATATAGCCAACTACTATACATAGCGTTCATAGAATACGAAAGGCGTTTGATTCAGCAGAAATATCCGCAGTCATGCAGACACCGTGAATCAGGGTGTCCATGAAGTATATATAAAATCCTAAAAGAAATCTTCAGGGGATCAACTGCTACCATATTGCTTCATAAAAAAAGCAACAGAATACCAATCAAGAAGGGTGTGAGGCAGGGGGATACAGTGAAACCTCGTTAAACCGTAGTTGGCCGGAGCTTGGAAAAAGTACGTACTAAACGGTAGTACTGCTTAATCGAATAGCATCAGGTCGCTCACTTACCTGTCAAAAAAAGAAACCTTCAGGGAGTGCGATGAAAGAACAAAAAACGTGCAGTAATTTATTACTTCGCGTGACAAAGTCTGTAATCTTCATTTGACGAGGCGGCGGCCTAGCAGCAACGACAGCGGCTTCAAACTCACTTATGCTGTGAGCCAGCTTTTCTGCCAGCCCCATCTTCTCGGCAAATACCGCATGACGCTGACGCACTGCGCAGCTTTGGCCACTGTAGGAGCTGGATCACCCGTTTTTTCGCTTTCCATGTTGTCCTCATCACT